>AYEL01027366.1:0-18316 GCA_000484575.1 Olivierus martensii | reverse complement strand
GAGTACGACCTGGATATAAATTGGGATCAAGCGCGCATAGTTCGCCACTTAGATAAGGCGGAAGATATCAAAGTCGCTGAGGCCCTTGTCATTGCTACCTATAAGAAAAAAGCTTATGTTATCAATGACAACCTCCCTACCACCGTACCAGCACAATGGTTCCTATAATACTAATTTAATTCCATCCTTTGTAACTGGGCCTACTGTTATTTATATTTTTATTTTTTATGTATTATTATTCTTAATATTTTTAAAAACTTGTTAAGTTTATTTTATTTTTAATGTTTATTTAATTAATGTTTTATTTTAACATTCTAACATTTCTATATTTAAACTTTAAATTTGTTCTATTTTGGCATTCTTGTGTTCGACAATCTCTTTATGTAAAGTATAGCTGATGAGGACTTAATAAAGTCGAAAGCGCTTCTAAAGTTATGTGTATATTTTTTCCACTTTAAATCAGTGCTAGATTGAACAGTATTTTAAGTACATTTTATTCAGGAAACCTCTGAAGGTATGCAGAGAAATACAAGGTTTATATAATTACAGTAAATCCTTTGTATTCACACTCAATATATAATCTTTTTTCACTCTTTGTAAGTTTAAAACAACTTATTTGTAATTAAGGTTAAGCCACACTAAATCATTTTTAAGCTTTGTCTTTAATGAAAAAGATAGGGAATATACTAAATAGGTTGACACATTGAAGAATGAAGGATGAAATAAGAAGAATTGAGAACATAGAGAGGGAAAGAAATGTGACAGGTTACAAACAAAAAAGAGCATGACATTAAGAAGCAAGTGAATTTCACTCTCACTTCCATCTGATCATTCATTACAATTCATTTTCAGTGAATGATTACTTTTAACCAACAGCCTGGACTGCTATAGGAAATATAGAAGTTTGAGAATAGATATCATCTCATTCATATCCATCCTGGTTTGCATTTGCATACTTAGATACATTCATTATTGGTCTGTTTTATTTATGTTTTGGGAAACTAGTTAGTTATTATCTTTTGATTTTATATTATACTATTGCTAAAATGAAAAATATGATTGCTATTATGATGGGCTATGTGAAAAAAGTTTTATATAGATGTTTCTAATTTATTTAGTAATTTAATTTTATAGAGAAAATTAAGTTATCAAATAAATTACAAAATGGTATTTCAGTAGGTATTGTTTCTCACAATTTTCACTTGAATTGATTACATATTTTCTATTTTAGCTAGTTTAAATTTTAATTACAATATAGATAAACAAGTTTTCATGCTAATATAAGCATTAAAAAATTATATTCCATATAAATAGAATGTGTCAAGCATTGTGTTTGTGTTATTTTTATCCAAAAATTTTAGGAGATAAATGATAATCTTTGTGCTATTTAAAAACAAACATCATTTTCTGTATAAATTTTTAAATTCAATATTGACAAGTTTGTATTTTTTATTTGACCTTATATATATGTAGGTTTACAACTATATTATGTAAAATAATCAGAGGCTTAATTTCTGGATAACTCAAATGAATGCTATTATTTATTTGGAAAATAAAATATAAATTACAATATTATGAGTTATCCATCTAAAGTTCAGTCTTAGTACTTCCTTTTATATTTTGCTAAAAAATAAATACTTTAAATAGTAAATATAAAGTGTCTTCAACATAAATATATCTACCTTTGTCTCATTTAATAATATTTTATTGAATTTTTCTTAGAGTATTTGTATTGCATTTGAATCAAATTTTTAAACTATAAAATCAAAATTCAAACAGTTTTTATGCTTCTTCAAATATGTGTTAATCAGCATTCTTTTATGTTTATTCTGTTATCTATTAAGACTATATTTAATTATAATTTAATTTTTCTTAAAATTACCTAAATGTGAAAAAAATGATGATAATTACAATTAAAAAAATAATTTTTCTACCTTTACAATTTTTAAAAAATACTCACAACAATTGAGAACAACTGTTTTTTTTTTTTTATCTCTGAGAAAGTTGCTCTCCATTGCTAGTTTGATCTAAATTTGCTAAAATGATTTTTCTATCTTATTTTTGGTATTGTCTTCCATAAGAAAAATGATTGTATCAAAGTAGTTTCTCTTTTAAAGTTAACATATAAAGTTTTATCAATACCTTATATGTTTGCTAGATCTTGAAGGTTATCATCAGCTGGATGATCTTGTGATAAAGCATTCACTTACCACTTTGGAGGATTCTGATTCAATTCTAGGTCCCATTCTTCAACCTTCTATGATCACATCATAACTGTTGAACAACCTATAATGAACTCTAAAAATGGCCATTGAAACATATAGAATATTTCATGTGTGATATTGTAGCTTAAATGGAGCTAATCTAACTTTAGAAGGTTGTCAAGATGTATATATGTGAATTAGAATAGTAGCAATATATAAAGTTTATGATGATTTTCCTAAATTATTTCAAAGTTTAATTTAATCCAGAGTTTGGTAACCTATGATCCATAGGTCACTGAGTGATCCATGAAAATATTTGGAGTAACATACTGAAAGTTTGTATTTGAAAATTAGTAATCTAAATTTTGAAAAAAAAAAAAATAAATAAATAAATACTTTAATTCCTTTTATGCTTTTATTTATAATTAATACAGTTTCATTTTATTCTTACATTGTGAACTGTTCTTAGCATTTCATGTTATCATTTATTTACTCTCCTTATTAACACTTGTGCATATGTTTTTTTTTACTAACATCATTTTATGTGAGCCATACATTAAGTTGTGAACATACAAATTACAAAATTTGATCCTTGGTGAAGAAATATTGCTGACTCCTGATTTAATCTATGAGTATACAGCTTTTGTAATGTTTATTTAATTTGTCTGTACCCAATATGCTTCAAGAAGTCAAGATATTTGTAGATCTCTTCTTCCATAGGCTGAGTTTTGAGCTCATTTTGGAGTCAAAATAGATATCACTCAGTTTCCTCGTATTATCTGTTGTATTTTGCATTTATTAAGCCTAAACATTATGTAAATTCCTTTGTTAAGTGAATTAGAAAATCTGTTTATTGGTGGATGAATATATAGAGTAATTATAAAATAACTGACCTTATTCACAGCTCATTAGAGCAGTTTCTAATTAGCATGACACTAAAACCTAGTATATATGCTAATTAAATAATGGAGTCAGAATTTCCTATGAAAAATAAAATAGTTCAAATTTTCACCATCAAACAAAAATATGGTGCTTTATGGAAGAAAAATACATGCAGAAATGTAGCATTATAATAAGACTTTATTATTCAAAAAGCAGTTACAGAACTTCAATATGTGCTCTATCTAAGTTGATTACATGCTGATAAGTAACACTGTGTGATCAATGGTCATTTGAAGTATTTCTTGTGGAATGTTTGTGACATGCTGATTTTGCTT
Source organism: Olivierus martensii (assembly GCA_000484575.1). Classification (NCBI taxonomy): domain Eukaryota; kingdom Metazoa; phylum Arthropoda; class Arachnida; order Scorpiones; family Buthidae; genus Olivierus; species Olivierus martensii. The sequence continues at coordinate 14,895 of AYEL01027366.1, read as the reverse complement.
GCTTTCAGATCAGTCACACATCATATTCCACTCTGACAGACTTGATCCTTCAAATATCTCCACCAGCCAGAAATCATAGGCATTCAGTTCTGAAGATTCTGATGGGATTCTAAAAAATCTGGAGATTTGAACGACCTTTGATCATGCACTGTTACATATCCAGCATGTAATCGACTTAGATGGAGCACATATTGGAATTTTGTAACTTTAGTACTTTTTAAATAATAAAATCTTATTATTATAATGTGCATTTCTGAATGTATTTTTTGCCCATAAAGTGCCATATTTTTGCCTGATGGTGAAAATTAAATTATTTTATTTTTTATCAGAAATTGTCTTCACAGTCTAATTAGCATATATACCAGGTTTTAATGTCATATATTGATTAGAACCCACTTCAATGAGCTGTGAGTAGAGTCAATTATTTTATAACCACCTTGTATTTTGCTGCCATCCATGAACATGATATGACTATTTAAATTGAATGAAATTATATTTTATATGGAAACGAAAATCTTTGGTCAACTTTATATTTAATCCAGTCTCTATTACTCTATCTTTATCCCTATTTTATTATCATTTATTGTAATTATATCATTCCACCTTTTTATATACAGAGAGTCCTTGACTTACAATTACTCGTCTTATGATATTCTGATCTTATGATGGTCCTTACAATATTCCGAACCTGTCTATTTTCATAATGTATTGGCTAGAAATATTTTTTGTTTTATAAAAAATGTGGTAAAGCAGTTGTTTACTACCTTGGAAATCTGGGTTTAATTCAAAATGATTTGGGGTGGGTTCAGTTGCAGATTATTTTATGACTTTGAGGACCTGGGATTAAATCTGAATGATTATATCATCTTAAAAGATTCAGTATTCCATTGTCTGTTGTTATTACCAAAATTATTAAAATTATGGGTCATTTTCGACATACAGTGTTTCAATTTACAATGGATTTATCAAAACATAATCCCATCATGGGTTGAGGACAACCTGTATACATATTATATATTTTTATTTTGCAAAGTCGTGAATTCTAACAAATACCAGTAATACACTATTATTTATATAATGAATTAATAATGTCATCATTATTATTATTGTTATTATTATACGTATTTTCATATAAATTAATGAAGGCTACATTAAAAGTTCACAACAATTAACGATTTAAGAATTACCTCTTTTCATATCTGTTGAAAAAATAGCCTACAGTCTTCTTAATAACAGAGCTACATGTCTTTGATGTATCCATTTTAAATCCTTTAAAAAATTGTCATTAGTTGTATTCAATTATATAGAGCCACTTTTACTATCAGTTAAGAATTCATCAATTAATACCATGTAAATGATAAGAATATATTATATTCTTTTAGTTGATTAAAATATATTTTTTATATTATTTAATTACAGGCAAAGTAAAAATTTTTTATTACAAACAATATTTCTATGCTGAAAGATTATAAAAATGGTTGTGATTCAAATTTTTCAATTTTAATTCTGGTATACAATACTAATATATTGCTAATTAATGTACTGTCTTATAAGCTTTATAGTTAATATACTTCTCATATAGATAATTTCATAAAATAAAATTTTCATAAAAATAATATGTATTTTTATTGTAGTACATTATATTTACAATCCAAATAGGTACCAGTAGTTCTTGGTTTATAAGTTCCCAAGTTTGAGTTCTGTTTTTCAAATATGAAATATCAAAAAAATCAAAAATATGAACATTAATTGCAATAAACAAATGATAAACATTTATAAAAAAAAAAAGCATTTAAAACCATGTTCATAGTTATACAATAGAGTAAGACTGGATAGCCGAGATTCTGTTGATTGCTATAAAATTGAAAAAGTCAAAATGGTAGATCAAGAAGCAGTAGAGTGTAATCTCTGGCTATCATGGTTTTACTGGTATATTATGTAAATAATTTTCATTCTTAGATTGTGCCTAAGGTAGTAATTCATCTATATAAAAACTCATTTACTTACCTATCAATAATAATGACGAATAAAAATTCTTTAACATTTATATGAAATAATTTCTTTATTATTATAATTTGCTTGATTTTAATAGCTTACATTTTCATTTCTTTAGATAAATAATAGCTTAATTATAAACTATTGTTTTGTTTTTAATCTGTATTTAATTTTATTATAGTCAAATTTGATTGTTGAGAATAGAAACTCTGTCTTTATTATTAAGTCTATGAGAAATTGATTCTTGGTTTGAGAGTTTTATTTTATGAGCACACTCCCAGAATAAAGTCAAGAAATAACTATATATTTTATTTTTAAAATATTATGTATAAGAAACTATTTAAACTACTACATTCATTGATTATTAAATGATTAAAGACTATAAAACAGCACTTTTTGCAGTAAGCATTCAAAAGAACAACTTTATCAATCAGAAATATTTTCAGTACTTAGTTTTGTAAAATTTTCTAGAATTTTTATAAATAATTTTTTCTGTTTTATAGATATTTTTCTAATAATTTATGTTTAGCTGATGATGGTACTAAATACTGAAAACATTTCTAAATAAGTTACACATATGTTCTTTTGAATGTTTACTGAAGAAAGTGCTATTTTATAGACTTTAATTATTTAATTATGTATAGGACAAAACAAATATCTTAAGCCAAATTTTGACTTAGGATATTTGATTTGTATATATTCCACCAATTAGGTTATATTATGCATCAAAAGTGTAAAATGTTCACATTCTGATTATTTTTATGACTTATAAATGAAAATCAAATAAATATTTCAGATCTGATGCATCTCGAAAATGTTCAGTGCCAGGTTGTAATACTAATTATAAAGGAGGACCAACTTTGTCAACATTTCGTTTTCCTAAAGACATTAAATTAAAGCGAATTTGGGAAAGACAAATGCAAAAAGAAAATTTTAGAGCTAAAAGCAATTCGTATGTTTGCATTAAACATTTTTCTCGTGAATTTCTAATAACAGAAGAAAAATTCAGATGTGATGATGGCTCTTTTATTGTCGTGGAAAAAGAAAAACCAAGGTTAAAACATAGTGCATATCCAACAATATTTGGTGATATTACTCTTCATATAAAAGAACCAATACAGCATACAACTTTTAATGGAAGTAAAAAAGAAAAGCCAAGAAAAGGTAATAGTAAATTTTTTTCGAATTTTAAGTGCTAAAGTCGGGGAGGCTTATACATGGATTATGCATTTTTACCGATTTTCAAACCCTAAACTCGGGGGATTGGCTTATATTCGAGTATATATGGCATATGGTTAGGAGCTGGAGCCAGCAGAAATTTTAATGGCTCCGACTCCGGCTCCTCCAAAACTTCCTGGCTCCATGGCTCCGACTCCAGCTCCCCAGCCCTGATCAACAGTAAAAATTTTCTCATCAAAAAAAAAATCTGATGCGTCCTGCAGCTTCATTATTCATTGAACACAGAAGCAAGTTGCGCTCTTTGTTTTAGCGGCATCAGACAGCATCTGTCATACTTTTATGACGTAGTACTTGTACCATAGGTCCTCTTCTGCAATTCGACCAGTCATACCAAAAAAAAACTTTTATAATAATGGAGCCAGAGCTGGAATATACTGTGACTCTGAAGCCGGTGCTGAGGCCTAACCTATTTCAAGCCAGCTCCTCAGCCCTGATTTTAACTGAAGATTTTACAAATTTTGACAATAATCTTGTCTATCATGAATATGAAAATTTTACAGCCAATGATTTCATTGAAAAGATTATATCCAGCTCAATTCTCTATCATGAATATGAAAATTTTACAGCCAGTGATTTCATTGAAAAGATTATATCCAGCTCAATTCATATAGAGACTTTATTGGAAGAGGAACCAAATGATCATGAAACAGTTTTGGAATATGTAGAGGAATTTGAACAATAAGCATTTTCTAATAATAAACTAGAGATTGTTGAAACAATATTTGATATAAGAAAAAATAAAATTGAAAATATGTGGATGAAGTGTAAATTAAATATAAAAAAGGCAAACTACTTACAGACTTATTTTCAAGTAGATAGTTCTTATGTTGAAAGCACTGACAGAGAGCACTGTGTATTTAACATTTTTGAGTTTTTATTTAAAATAATAATAGGTTTCCAATTTGATTTGAATAAAGATTTGCATTGACATGAAAATTTAGTGTTTAATATGTTTAGAAAAAATTTAGATTTTATGAATCTCTCTATGTTGGACACCTCTCTAAATTGAACACATTTTGAAGGAGCCAAATGTGTCCAACATAGAGAGGTTTCACTTTCTTACAAAATTGAGAAAAGCATCATTAAAACAGAATTCTTATATATGTATTAGTGAAATACAGCTATCTTCAAAGCAAATATAATTAATTTTCAATTTATAAGTTCCCAGATTTGAGTTTTTTCAAACAAAGGATTTGAAAAAACTCCTGTATGGGTTAATGACCCTGTAGGCTTTGTTAATAAAAATTCTGTTTACTTACCTATAATGTTTATGACCATGTTTTAGATATCAAGTATCAAAAACATCAAAAATATGAACATTAATTGCAAAAATAAAATGCTAAATATTCATAAATAGGTATTTCAAATTATGTATACAGTATGCAATACAGTAAAACTGAGTTTGTAGCAGTCATCTGTTACAAAATCTGAAAAATCAAAATGACAATATGAGAATGGGAAACAGTTTTGCCAGTATATTATTTAAATAACTTTCACTCCAAGATTGTGTCTAAGACAGTAGTTGTTTATTTGTATAAAAAGTTCATCTACTTATCTATCAATAATAATGAAAAATAAAAATTATTTATTATTAAATAATAATTTATCTAAAAAATGAAAATATGGCCTTTAAAATAAAGCAAATTATTATAATAATGAAACTGTCATATAAATATTAAATTGTTGAAAATAGAACCTGTTTTTAACATGTCTAAGGAAAATTGATTCTTGATTTACCAGTCTTATAAGTTAACACCAAGAATGATTTAACTCATAAGAGTGAGAAATATCTACACTATATACCCTATACAATTTTAATATGTTGTTTCTAATTTATAACCAGAGACAATTTACTTGTTTAAATTAAATATTTATTTGGTTAAAAAATTAATTTTTATAGTAAATTTTTTCACAATTATAGCTGTTAATCAAACATTTTAGTTAATTATTCACAAATACTTTTAATTCCATTATCAATATTAATATTCTCAACAGTAATAACAAATTCATACATATTTCCTGAAAACACACAAATTAAATTACTGTTGTATGTATTTAATAAATTTCAACAACAGATAATTCATTCTTATTTAAAATAAAACTTTTCAGTTATCTAAAATTAAAACTTCCACAATAAATTTCGGAATTAATATAATTGCAATTATATCACAGAATTTATTTTCAAAGCCATATAATGTGATTTCATCTGGCTTTATAAGATTCAGCTGCTTAGCAAAATAGTGACAATCTAAAATCAACAATAAATATTTCAAAATATGCATAAATTTAATATTCCTCATTTTAATCTGATATAAAATATGCAAAATAATAGAAATTAGATATATTTGAAAGTTAAGAATGCATTAAAAAATTTCCAGTAAGCATAACATTGTCAAGTACAAATCATGATAAGCATTTCTGCAAACTATTAACTTTCCTATCATTGATCTTCATTAATCAAATTATTAAAATATCCCTTTATGCCATTTAAAAGTATTAATACAATGTTAAAGGAATACTCGAATACCAATGTTTTGCATATGAAATTTCAACTCTTATTTATTAATTAAATATGTTTATAAGTATAATTTTTACAAAAATTAAAATTTCAAAGTATAGGTTGTCCTTCACTTACAATACATTTAAGTCCATTCATATTTATAATGATAATGTCTATTTAACTATAGAAAAAAACCACTTGCTTTAAACTACTACAATAGTCCAAACAGCACTTCAAACAAGGAACAAAAAAAGAGTTTAACCCTTTGCGCTCCTAAAAATTTTTTTAACGGTCTACCGCTCTAGCACGTGCATTTAAAAAAATTATGATTTTTTGTTTTTTTGCCATAATTTTTTTGCATTCTAATATTTTGACACGAAAAAATTGGATTTTGTCGGCAATATACTGTTCTCTGATACCCTTTTTTAGCTTTGGATGAAGAATCAAAAGAATAAGAGAAAAAAAAATACGAAAGCAATTAGGCCTAATTTGCATATGTAAACAATACATAATTTTTCAAATTATTCATGATTTCGGGCATCGGATAAAAAAATTTTCACATATTTACATTCTTGACTGTAACATGATATTATGTGGTAAATAAGAATAAATGCAATAATCTGTTAATGAAAATTCGTTGTTAAATATAAAATATTTAAGTGTTCCGCCAGATTTTAAAATATTAAAATGTGTTCCTCAATAGAAAAAAGGTTGAGAACCACTAAATGATCATTTACAGTAGGAAATATCGAACTATTTGTCTCTTATTTTAATCGTTTTACGGAGTGTCTTACTTATCTTTTCATAGACATTAGAATTGCATTTTTGTGATCGAAGGATAAGTATTCTTTCCAAAATATCGCAAAACGATATAATTTCCTTATCAGATCAATTATTATTACGTCTTTTACAATTAGTCGATATAGCAGAGTGTCCGCCATTTTAAACTTATTTTCTTCCTGATGATGTAGCGAATAACCAAGTAGAAAGACAATTAAGCAGCAGCCGGATGCCCGAGTGGTAACATTGTCGGCATGACACATAGGAGGACCCGGGGCTGATCCCGGATTTTTTCGGGGTATTGGGCCCGACCCGGTGATCCCCGTCCTTCAACATCCGGCCCTCTCCACGGGTATGGGTGCAGCCCGTGGTTGGAACTGGCCCAGATCTCTTAGTAATCGCCCTAATTAGAAATGCGGCGTAAAATGTGAAAAAAAAAATGGGCAATTAAGCAAGATTTGGAAACTTGGTTAAATTAATCATATTGTTGCAGTTTAATCATGATCAGTAAATCAGGTTTGCATTTACACGTATAAACTTAATCTCAATCGACTGACTCGTGGAAAGGAGGCATTAGCAAACCACAACCACGTGGTTAGTCTAATCAGCCTATCAACGGTTATTAAAATTAATTATCGTATGCAAACTTACAAAAACTTTTATTAAAATATAGCATCTAAATTTTAACAAACTTATCAACTACTACGCTTTAAAAATTAACACAATAAATGGTAATCTTGGAATAAATTTGAGTTTCCATAATTCAAACTGCATTCCACCATGACGTATCTTCAAACACAATACTCATGTGATCGCAATAGTCAAATGAAAGATTTCATCGACTATATGACGCGATATTGAAAACCAATAAGACTCACTTCACGTGATTGTTGTAATCCAATGAAATCGCTCAAATAGCAATACACAGATAATCGAGAAACTATATATATGTTATATTTTATTTAATTCATAGTAAGTTTTCTATAAAAATGAATAAATAAATGAACAGAAATCATACGCCATTTGCTTATTTTAAGTCACAAAAATCATAAAAATGGACGATAAATTAATGCTACTGCGATCAGCCTATATAGTGCTAATTATCAGAAATGATATTATAAGGAAAAAATGCAAAGTTCAAAATTCACGTTCTACATTGATCAACCGATGACAAATGTTGTTCAGGATGATTAATTCCATTAAAAATCCATCTTTTCTATTATAACTGCTAGTATTCTAAGAAAGACAATTAACTTCATAAAAACTAGTACATTCTTAATGAAAGACTTGTAAAATATTTTAGAAAAAGATATATGAACCAAAGTTTAACTAAATTTATATAGGATTCTTCATTAAAATTGTAAAAATGCCAGAAATGCCAATGTATTTTATTGAAAGAGATGTAAAGAGTCTATGCTTATACTACCTTATAAAATTTTAATTAAATAGTGATTTAAGATTAATAACTGCAGTATTTGTAAAATTCTCTGAAAAAATCAGTGCATAAATGGCATAGTGGTTCTAGAATATGATTATATACATGCAAAACATATATTAAAATTCTGTTATCAGATACAGAAAACTTAAAAGTCATATATTTACATTGATAGTTCATATATTCAAGCAAAATGGTTTTCTAAATTAAAATTGAATGATGCCAATTCTGACAAAAATATTTAATCGATTACCAACAATTATATTCACTTAAAGATTATCCTAATTTTTGTTCCACTGAATTTCAGATAATTGATAAGTCAAAAATATCAGTTTTTGTGAATAATCTCATTAAATGTGAACATTTTAATAAATCAAATAATTAGAAAGTTATGTTTTTCGTTAGCTGTAAATACTAGTTTAATTTCACTTTTCTTGACGAAGTGTAGTTTATGCATTATAACACACTGAAAAATAACTTGACAGCTATTTAAAATAATGGAAAATTTCACAAATAAATTAATTGACTTCAGAAGACATTTGTATGATTCAGAGTAGGGCAAGTTACGCAGATTTTTGATTTCTTTTCGATTGTTTGGAATTTCATCAGACTATCAAATGTAGAATATAGTGCTCTAGCCACCTATAAAATAAAAATATTGTTACTTGAGTAAAACGATTTTATGTATAGTAATTACTTGTCAGCGTAATCACCATGATTGGGAATTTCTTGGTAATGTATACATAGCCATAAAGCGAAAAACACAAAGGTATCTTCCCGAATCTCTTCATGAAATTTAAAATCTATACCGATGCAAAATTTTATATAAATCATAAAATTCGATGATATTACAAAATTATAAAATAAAAAGCTTTACTTTCAACTTGAATTTCAAACTGAATTTGCATTCAGCAAATCTTCTAATCTCTTGAAAAGAATTTTGCATCTAAATGAAATTAAATTTAGTTAAGAGCATATATTTATCTGCATAAAATATGAAACAACTTACCGTAGCCGTCATTGAAGAGAAAATAAAAGTATATACAATGCACCCCATAGTAAAACCAATGGAAAGGATAATATAAAGTAATTTTAAATCATAACTCTCAACGACAAAAAATAATTCGTAATAAAACAGACAGGTTTCTAGTATGATATAAAAATACAAGATTGAAAGAATAAAATTATAACTTGAATTAAGTATTTCCATGTATGCCCACAAATCTGCATGCTGAATGATTAATGCTTCTAACTCAATTTCAATATTTCTCATTTCCGGTTTTATTAGCATCATACTTTCGGATATTCTCGAAAATGCCTGCTTTATCACAATAAATACTGATAAAGTTAAGGAACAGAAGTAAGCTGTTATGCCACAAATTAATATTATCCAAATGTTCCATTCTGTATTACAGATGAGTCCTTCGTAAGCAATGGTATTTTTAGTCTCGAAAATAGAATAGGAAAAAAACATACCAAATATTTGAAACAATATAATTATAAAAAATATATAGCTCAAGAAAAATATCCAGATTTTGCGAAATCTGATAGTCAAATCAAATTTATCCAGGTTATTGAGATTTCTCAATTTTATGTACGGATTCACTTTATTTTGTTTGATGATGGTGAATCCAAGAGCAGAAATAAAAACCACAATTACGATTGAGAATTTAAAGAAATTCACTTGATTTTCAAGCAGATTAAACATGCCAGAACAAGGAATATGCTGGTCAATAGTCGAAATTGATCCGAAAAATATTAGCAGAAAATGTCCCCACAAAAAAAATTCGATAAACTTGAAATAATATATTTTTACGTTTTCAACAAGAAAACCATGACGAATTCGATTTCGACAATTACAAGGAGAAAAAATTTCCATACCGAATATCAACGTTGCGGAGTAATATGGTTCAAAAAGACATCTTAAACAAATTCCAACATTTGGAAAATTATTCATTTCGGCCATAATTGAAAAAAATTGACGAATTTAAATCTTATATCAATGAAATATTCTGATTTTAACAAATTTAAATATGAATTAAAAATTAAATGATAATTAGTTTTAAAAATATATAGTATAGTACAATCAATTTTTTTATAAACATTAATTAGCATTTTCAACATTCCTGTACTAATTAATGTGACTTATGCCTAAAAACTGTATTATTTTACATAGAGTATTTTAAATTAAATTAAATTACCTACATACATGTATATTAAATTTAGGTAAGTTGTTAAAATAAAAATGACATTATGCAATAAATGAGTGCTTTATTTTACAAATGCTGGATGTAGCTATATTGTAGACAGTTTATGCAAATATTGTATTAATATTATTTATTTTATTTTTTGGGATGGTGTCCGTAAAATCAAGGTTTTACTGTATATTTAATTAAAATAGGTCAATTAACTTCATTACAAATAATTATGTATAAATTTATAATATATTTTTTACAACAAAAAGGCAGAAATAAATTAGTGAATTGATATTTTGACTTTTGGTTAGTAGTTATGAAATTACTAACCAAGTAATTTCGAGTAATGTAATTATGATGGTATGCTCTCTGGCAGTGACAGTATGCATAGTGTGAATCAGCCTTAAGATATTTTAATTTTATCACAATTTTTGTTTATATTTTTCCAATAGATGGCATTAAGTGTTAGCAGTGTAGGGTAACATGGCTTTATAATTTTTTAACACAGCGCCATCTATTGTCAATATCTATCATAATGATGTCACAGTCCAATGTGATGGCATTGTGATATAACGATTGATGACATCACAAACCATTGATAAATTATCCATCAGATTAAAGCTAATATTTTTATAAAAAATATTAGCTTTATATTTTTTCAGAGATTCTTTTCTGTTTGATTTCCTGATGTATTTTTTCTTCTACTGATCTATATGAATATAATTTTTAATTATAAATTTATGTAAATTTATTAATTTACCTACAGACTAAAGTGACCATCATGGCCAGGGAAAGCTGTACTGAGTTCGGGAATAGAAACTGAAGGCACAGAATTAACCGAATATATAAAATATTATAATATTTTTTTTTATTCTGTACCACTCAGAATGCACCCATTCCCATGCTTTTCATTAAGGAAAAAATGCATTTATAAAATCAAAATGAGCACTTGCAATTTTAAACATTGAGTGAAACTGCATAGGACTAATCCTATCATACTGACATACAGTATGCCTTCATCCAATGTGATTTAATTTAGCAATTTTATTTAATAACTTATGTTATATTCACATCACCTCATTCATTAATTGCAGATTTCATCAGGAGCAATATTAAACATTATTTTATTAAACTTTAAAGCCATCCTGTTACACTCACAAAAATGCACACATAAAACAATGCTCTAAACAGGTAAATACTATATTAACAGAAACGTTTTCAACCTTATCAGCAACCTTATTAGGTCAACCTCAGCTGCAATGAATATACAGAATGGAGAGAAGCAACCCCTTACAAAAATAAACAACTCAAAAATGACATCATAAGAGACATTATATAAACATTTACACATTACTACTACAAATTCCACTCCTACAAAACAATAATAATAATAAATACTAATAATATAATAATGTTACAACATAAAGTAAAAATAAGAAGTGATATAAATAAAAATACAACAGTAAAAAATTCTGCAGACAGGGAATGCATGATGTTACCAATTTCGTCCAACTATTTAGGATAGCAGCACTAACAACAAACGGTCACAACAGCAGCTTATTTCCAATTATAACCCACACCATCTCCAGGCCAAGGAGAGGCGATGCGGATCATTAAATTTAAGAATTGTACTTCCATTGACAGGGCCAGCAAATAATAATAACTTTCGTGTCCCTGATTAAAACAATTGCATATTTATTCTATAATTATTATGGTCTTCATGTTTTTGGAACTGTAGTTTCATGATTTTGATTTTAATGAAAAAGTATTGTACTTCCATTGACAGGGCCAGCAAATAATAATAACTTTCGTGTCCCTGATTAAAAAAATTGCATATTTATTCTATAATTATTATAGTAAATCTTCATGGTTTTGGAACTGTAGTTTCATGATTTTGATTTTAATGAAAACAATAATTTTTGAACGATAACATTGAAAAATCAGATCTGATTTTCATTAAAATCAACGTAATTTTTCTTTAAAAATTTCGTCAATTTTTTGAATGAATTCGTTCAAATATTAGAGTTTTAACATATAATGAAAATAACATGTACTGCTGTATACTAGAGATTTATGTTTATTATGAAACTGTATGTTTCAAAAAACATTATAACAACTGTGCAACATTTATGCAAATTTTCGCATTATTATGTAATTAAATACTTAATTTTTTCTCTTAATGAAAATTAAAAGCAAATAAAAAATAACAAATTAATTCAGTTCTTACACTGCCTATTTTTTCAACATTTATGCAAATTTTCGCATTATTATGTAATTAAATACTTAATTTTTTCTCTTAAGGAAAATTAAAAGCAAATAAAAAATAAATTAATTCAGTTCTTACACTGCGTATTTTTTATGGCGTACTTATTAAAAAAATATCTCCTAATATGAAGTTATATTAAGAATTATTGCACTTTTAAAATGCTGCCAAAGTTTCGTTTGCTGTTCGGACGCGACGCATTTGTAAGAGTCGACGTAAATACTGGATTCGCATCATTCATCGTGAAATATCTACGTAATAGATCGATATTAACTTGTAGTAGAATACTACAATATCAAATAGCATATAGATGGATATTAACTTGTAGTAGAATTACTACAATATCAAATAGCAAAATTTCGATTATCTTATAAAAAAAATCCCGATAATGCATTTCCCCCAAGTACGCCCTTACCCCACTCCGCCTTATTTAAAAATTACTAATACTAATATATTAAAAATGATATACAGTATATTTATATAAATGTGTAACTTCCTATTTATAGTTTACATTTCCAATTTTGTTAGGTTTTTAAATTATCTTTTTTTCATTTACTTTCAGGTTCTTCTAGTTTAAATAATTTCAGAAGTAAAAAGGTCGAAGGAGTTCCTGAGACTTTGTTATATAATTTTTTAGTCAATAGACAGTTTATCAGATATTGGTAAAAATTCTGATAATGAAAAATGAAGATTCATTTTATAACACTGTCTATTACGAATAGGTACCGTACTTGTTGGAATATAAATGTGATGATAATATCATTATGTAAAAAGATGTAACAGAAAAAAGAATGAACTAGTGAGTTTTCTTTTCACAGTTGCTGAAGTCTGTGAAAAGTTAAAACAGCTAAGGAAAAACTAAAACTTGGAAAATTCTCCTCTTACTCAAAGATGCTTTCATTCAGCAAATTTTCATAATCTCCAACATCAGATATGATGGTATAGGATATTGCTCAGAGTTATTCTAAACCAGAAAAGATTACAAATTTGAGATCTGTCAATTAAAACTTCTATTGTAATGTAAAACAACTCACGTTTTACAATATGTTACGATGTGCTTTGTGTTAACTTCTTCGAATAATAGCAGACATTTTTTGCTTTGTCCTTTCAATTTCCCTAGAATGGTTGTGAAAGAATGCGCCTTGCATTTGTATATAAATTTTATTAGTGATTCATTCGAGACATAGCAAATTATTAAAATACGCTTTTTTATTTGTCTGAAATATTTTTTTATTTATTCATTTATTTATATCCAAGTTTGTACATCAGGGCGCCCTTACTGCTAAAACTTACAAGCATCAGACACAAACAGGAAGATGATAAATGTTAAAGAAAAAAATTTTTATAAAATTGTAAGTATCATTATAAGTTTCAAAAAACGGTGAATATGTTTTGCTGATTCAGGGTCTATGAATATAAATAAACTTGTCTAGAGTTAAAAATGAACTATAAAATTTGATAAAGCGTAAATAATAAGTAATTAAAATTTATAATTTTACTTATTAAACCTGAAAAATTCTGTAAAAGCAGTTTACTTTAATAAATAATCGATTAAAATTAAATTTCATTCGAAATCAATAAAAACTACAAATGGAGTTTCTTAAGAAACTAGTAAACCCGTAGCTGTTAACGGCTACACTTAGAAATCTTGTTTAAAAACTGTTTTTTGTGAACCATCTTCCGTCTCCTAATAATCGTCCTTGTCTGTTATTCTCATTTAATGAAACTTTTACATTTTCAGGATTTCTTGTTCTTAAAAACGCCACAAAAAGTTGAACATTCGAAAAAACTTTCCGTCTCCTAATAATCGTCTTTATCTGGTATTCTCATTTAATGAAACTTTTACATTTTAAGGATTTCTTGTTTTTAAAAACGCCACGTAAAAATTGAACATACGAAAAAATTTCATTTAAATTATTTCCAACATGGTCATATGTTTGTCCTTGTGACTTGTTGATAGCGACTGAAAATTTTGGAATTATTGGCAATTGACAAAGCTTTAATATTATTTTCATACGATTATATATTAATAGATTCACGATCTAGTTAAGACAGAGCTATTGGACGCAACATGCTAAACAACATTTATGCTGTTTCCATGGAATAGTTAATCATAGTTAACTTAACTGGCGTTAAAGTTGATCACAATGATCTTTGTCTTTGATAAAAGTAATAATTATACGTGCTGACAATTAAACAGGTTATGATGTATTGCCACTGATTCCGTTTCTGGTAGGATATTTCATTAATAACGGACGATTCGAATGTTTTCATCGAGACTGATTCAATATGTCATTATTAAGAAACGAAACGGAGCATTTGATCGAATATTTACTATTAAATTCTCAATCACTGTGCAGCTAAACCTTTGACGGTGTGCCGCGAAAAATTAAGAATGAATTGTATGTATGTATAAGAATTGTATTTATATAATTGTATGAATCATCATCATATATATTAATAGTGAAACGTGGTTGGCTGGATATCC
>AYEL01027365.1:0-13760 GCA_000484575.1 Olivierus martensii | reverse complement strand
TTTTTTTAAATTAAAATTTTATAAGTGAAAGACTTCTAAAATATTTTAAAAAAAAGATAGATGGTCTAAGTAGGTGTCATATTTTAACTAAATTTATATAGGATTCATCATTCAAATTGTAACAATGCACATATTCTTGAAAGAGATGCAAAGAGTCTATGCTTATCTTCTAAAATAATTTAAAAAAAAAGATAGATGATCTAAGTAGGTGTCATATTTTAACTAAATTTATATAGGTCATCATTCAAATTGTAAAAATGCACATATTCTTGAAAGAGATGCAAAGAGTCTATGCTCATACAACCTTATCAAATTTTTAATTAAATAGTGATTTAAGATTAATTACTATAGTATTTGTAAAATTCTCTGGAAAAATCAATACATAAATGGCATAGTGATTCTGAAATATGATTATGCACATGCAGAACATATACTAAAATTCTTTTTATCATTTACAAAAAACTTAACAGTCATATATTTACATTGATAGTTCATATATTCAAGCAAAATGGTTTTCTAAATTAAAATTGAATGATGCCAATTCTGACAAAAATATTTAATCGGTTACCAAGAATTATAGTCACTTAAAGATTATTCTAAAATAAGTGCGTTATTTTTTAATTAAAAACCATCAGATCTTTTTGCCGGACCCTGTATATTTGTAAAATCATTAGTATGAGGCAAACGACATTTATAACGCATACACGTTTTCTACAATTTCAGTCATATTTATGAAATAAGAAATTGAGAATCTTTTGTTACAAAGATGAGTCTAACTAGATGAAATATAGAAGGATTTGTTTCACATGTTTAAGTAAATGGTCTCTTTATTCATACAACTTATTATGTGAGCAAAAAGTTTGAAATAAAAGCACTTACTCACACTTTGAAGTAAAAGGTTTTGAGGCAATTTTTATTCATACTTGTGAAATTCATACTTATTTGCTCCAAATTTCACAAGTAAAAGATAAAAAAATTCTTTTTATTCAAACTGTCTGTTATTAAATTGGATTCAATTCCCGTATCCCACATCTTCAAAAGTTTATTCAAGAAAGATTTGGGCTCAGCTGATGGCCGACTCCACCAAAGATGTGGCAGCCCATGTCACCAGAAAGCCATGTCACTTAACAACCTCCGGTTAGAAAGAGGTATAAAACAAAAAGTTAATAAAAAAATATTCGTTCTCTGATCGTTGAGCAGTAATTCTTTATCCAGCTGATCCCAACATGGTGTTGATTATTCTGTAGTAGGTTATGAAGCTACCTCCATATGAAATTCGATGGCATAACTAAATTAAGCAATTAATCTGATGTATTATACTCTTGTGTCACGAAGGTGTGTGCTGACTTTTAAATTTTTCTTTTAGTGGTTTCTTGTTGATATGGGCGGGGCTTGAAAATCGAAATTAGAGTGCAAATTTTAATTTCTCGTATAAGCGAAAGCGTATAAATCGAGGAAGAGCGTAATTTAAGGGAATCTATTGAAATTATATTTAATTCATTTTTATTAGATACAATATCTGTACAAGAGTAAATGAACCTTGTAGTACGCTAGGACTTGCTGAAGTAGCTGGAATGTGTCAACCGCATCGAAGTTGTAATGTTAATGAAGATACAGGTCTTGCACTTGCATATACTATTGCTCACGAATTAGGACATAAGTAAGTTATTTAAGAACTTATCTTCGAAAAATAAAATTTATCCATAATTTTATTAATTTTATACTGTTACAGTTTTGGAATGAGTCACGATGGACCACACAATGGTTGTCAGGCTCCTTTAGGAGAACGTCAACATGTCATGTCTCCACATTTGAATTCTGATGCTAGTCCATTTGTCTGGTCAAATTGCAGTCGAACTGAAATCACAAAATTTTTAGAGTGAGTTACACTAATTATCAAAACTAGTTTTTGTTTTAACTATTAATTTAAAATTAATTATTTAAATAATTTTTAAAATATTCATCTAACTATTAATTTAAAATTAATTATTTAAATAATTTTTAAAATATTCATCAAATTATAAAATCATTAATATATTGTAATTTTATTTGAATGTATTATAATATGAAAATTTTAAAATAATATAATTGTAGCCGTGATTGGGGTAGTTGTTTAGATGATGAACCTTCGGATCATGATTTCACCTTTCCAGTAGTACCTCCAGGTACCATGTATAACAGCCATCATCAATGTCGGCTGCAATATGGTCCAGAGGCCGAATATTGTGAAGGCATTGAGGTAAAAAATAATAATTTTAATTCATTATAGTAATTTTTATTTGATATTGTCAGCAATAATAATAATAATAATAATTATATTTTCAGGATGTTTGTCAAACATTATGGTGTCGTCAAGATAATAAATGTGTAACCCGATTAGAACCAGCAGCAGAAGGTACTTTATGTGATAAAAATAAGGTAGATGATCTTTTATGTTAGCTGGCATTGAAAAGAAATTAACACTTTTACATAGCAAAAATGGCAAAAAATTAATTGTCCAAGAAAAATTTTTCAATACAATTTATTAATAGTTACTATTTAGCTTAAAAAAGTATTTAAAAAACGAATATTTCAATATAAAATTATTAAAGATTTAAATGGCATCATATGATTTCACCAGTATCATATGATTTAAAATTTGATGATGTCTACCTGTGATTTTTGACAATATTATTGTGAACTTTTTTTTATTGAACTTAATCTGCCATATATAGTTCAGTAAATACAGCACTTGAAGCAGTATAAAATATAAAGTTTTTTTATTACACCAACAGTTTTCTTTATATTTTATACTGCTTCAAGTGCTGTATTTACTGTGAACTATAGTTACAAAGTTAAGCAGTTTGTTTTATTTCAATGGATCATTAATTTGCCAAATTTAATTTTTTCACAATTATAACAAAAATTTTAATATGTAATTTGAAGTAATTTGGTTTTATGTTACCACTATCTTGACAAATATACTAATAATTAAACTAAGAATGACACTCCGGAATCGAACCGGGATCTTTGGGTTAACGCCCAACGCCTTAACCAGTTAGACCACGGCGACCTTTGGCGGAATTCCATTTCGGGAAGCTTAAGTAATGATTGCTATAGTCACAGTAAATACAGCACTTGAAGCAGTATAAAATATAAAGTTTTTTTAGTAAATATAAAGTTTTTTTTTTTTTAAAGTACATGTACAACTGATGATGATACTGTTTGTATGAAAAACGTTTTTGTTAGTGTAATAAAAAAGCTTTATATTTTATACTGCTTTAAGTGCTGTATTTACTGTGAACTATAGTTACAAAGTTAAGCAGTTTGTTTTATTTCAATGGATCGTAATGATTGCTATGGAAACTTACCAGACTAGGCCGAAACTAGCACTCCCAGGTGGTGAAATTTTATTTCAGCAAAATAAATTTGAAAATTATAGTTTAATCATTACTTTCTAGATCTTCAGGCTCCGGCATCCTAACCACTAAATCTTTGATTATTATGAATATAAGTATTCATCAAAATATTAATATATTTCAAATTGTGTTACTTTTTGTTTTGCAATGAAATTTTTTTAATTATTGAGATTATTACTTTTTCTCATTGTCATCAGATGACAACAGAATATAATAAGTACAAACGACATGCAAGATATATCACTTAAGGCACATACACTTACAGTGAATGAAGAGTAGGGAACGAATTTGTTCACTTAATATAGATGTAGCAAAGAATGCCATCCAATGCATTCATTTGCCTTTGCAAAGGTTTATTCACTAGACGGTACATCAAAAGAAGTTTGGAAGCATCAAAAGAAGTTGATTATGAAGTGTGGAATTTGCTTGCTAGTTTTATTAGTACGATTTATCATTTTTATTACAACTAATTGATTTATACTGAGAAAATGAGTGCCTTTGGATCCCCATCCATAATGATTATAAAAAATAAAATAAAAAAATTACAGTACATTCCTGGAATAAAATTTTTGAAATATTACTTAACTGAAGCAAAAAAGAAAATGGAATTACTATTAAGTTCATTCATAACCAAATTATTTAAAGTACTCAGACATCCTCTCAACCCCAACAAACTTGAGCAATGTCTACACACACATTCGGTTTGTTAGTTGTGGACAGCAAGACAAATTTTACACCAAACACCAAACAAATTCGACCCTACCCTATAACGGCACATACACACTGTGTGGGTATGTGCAGTTATAATACATGCTAATATATGATTGTTAATTTTGCATAATTCTCAAATTTCCTGATCCTGCTTTTGATGTTAAAAAAATTTGATTAAAAAATATCACAGATTGCTAACCCAATGGCAAAAATTTATCCGATTGGATGGCCACAACAGAAGTGTGTTGTGCTTCTATCCTGAGGAATCCAAGTTCAATTCCCGGATCTCACACTTCAGGTGGGATCCTAGCCCGCTCATTGAACTTCATCCTCCACCTAACAACTGGCCCACAGGAGTATGGGCGGCTCATGGTAATGGGCATTAGAATGCTACACCGCTTAGTACCCACTGGGTGGAAACAGCATTAAATCATATAGGAACAAGTAATTCCAGAAAGAACTAAAATTGCCTATTTTCTGAAGGTGTCATTTATTTAACATTTGAAATCCATTGGTTTTGTGTCTAATTTTAACAGTGATTTAACTAGTATAGCTATAACACCACCTCTATTCAAAGCCTGATTGTGGACTTCATGACGTCAACAGCAGTAGGCTATTCATGGATATAGTTTGCATGGAAGTTATTTAATTTAATTGATAAATTAATATTGGAAATACTGAATTTATACATATCACGATTCTGAATTATTAAATTATATTCAATCAAGCCTATTAATAGGAAATTACATTTATTTATTACTTTTAGTAATAAATAAATGTAATTTCCTGTTTTAATTCACTAAAGATGGCTTATTAAAGCTGAAAATACTTTAATTCTTTAATAAATTTAGTTTTTCACTTAAAATTGTGCTGTGCATCATTCATTTATATATTGAAACTGTAAGGGAAATGACAGTAAATAGTAATTAAATAAACGTAATTTCATAGTAAGTCGAAAACATTTTTTATTAATAAATTAATGTAATTTCCTATTAAATTCTGTATTATATTCAATCATGCCTATTGGCACAATTAAAAAGAAAACAGAGAAATATGAAAATATATTGGTATTTATTTTGCATTTTATGAATGACATCACAAAATATCAGAGTGTATGACATCATTATGATGTAACCAGGCCTGGATGTAGCAATAAGTGCTGTCACAAAAGTTCCAATGTACAAAGTAACAATGGATGATATTTCAGAATGTCATCAGTGTGTGATGTCATTATGATATAGCAATGAGTAATGCCACAAAAGCTTTGATGTTTGATATAGCAATAGATGACATCATAAAATGTTAGTGTCTGATTTCACAAAAATTCTGAGCTATGATGTCATTATGATATTATCATCACACCCAAAGGTTTTTCACTTTTTTCAGTTTTGCTTACAGATAGAATACTATTTGTAATTATCAAAAAATCTCGTAAACCAGAAATTAATATCTGTCTACAAATAATGTGCTAGAAATTCCCAGACAACATTGGCATTGCTTGGGAATAAAAAAATATTTAATTATAAAGCAATATAATAACTATTTTTTAAAAAGACGTCGAAAATCAGTGCAAAGAGAACAGGCTAATACAAACTTCAGATTTTTCTTTTTAACTTAAAATAATTTTATTGAAGTGCTTTCCACCCTCTCAGTTCTGTTCAGCAATTAATGTTTATGTTGCTTTACAGTGATTGCTGAAGAGGATCCAGAGGGTCGAAAGTGCTTCAATAAAATTATTTTAAGTTAAAAAGAAAAATCTGAAGTTTTTATTTCTGTATTTTCTGCTCTTTGCGCTATTTTTCAATGTTTTTAAAAAATTTTTTAAATGTTTTTAAAATTTCGAATGTTAATAATAACTATTTTATGTAGATTTATATAATATAATGTAAAATTAAACAAACATTTCATTTTTTTCAGTTGTTATTCTTTATAATGCTATTTTTTTATGCAGTGTAAAAAATATTAAGCTGACATGAACTTTTTTTATTAAGAATATTATCTTTTAGAGGAAAACATTTAGTTATTATTGTTATTTTTAATAAATTCAAATGATTGATTAAAATCTGTTATTTAAATATATAATTATTTGGTCATTATTTGAAATTTTATTTTATTATTATTAATTTAGTGGTGTTATATGGGAAAATGCACAGTTATAGGAGAAAAACCTGAAACAATTAATGGAGAATGGGGATCTTGGAGTCCTTGGTCAAAATGTTCCCGAACATGTGGTGCAGGTGTTATGCATTCAGAAAGACATTGTGATAATCCTATGTATGCTATTATTTCTATAAATTTTGATAGTAGTAATTATTTAGGCTGTTAATAATTTTTTTAATATAACAAACACAGTTCAAAAGAAAGTATTTGTAAACAAAAAATAAAAGGCACTTCATTAATTTATTTATTTTCATATTACAAGTATCCCTTATTTTATGAAAATAATAAATTCCTTAAAACTATTTATTATTTGAAAATTCATAAAATGAAAACTTTATTTCTGTTAATTTAAATATAAAATTTTTGATTGTTTCTGAATTCCGGAAACTCGGCATTATTTTATTTGTTAATATTAAAATATTACAAAAATATATATTACTGTGTTTATTTTAAACACAGTAATATATATAAGGTATATGGTAGGATATTGATACGAAAAAATTTTATTACAGTCAGTATATAAAAACAAAACATTTTCAGTCTATTTGATCCTCAACAGCTGTACATATTCTACATACATATATAATGTAAGACTTAATAACATTATAAGATTTTAAATTTATATTATTGGAAGGTAGAGAATTCTTAGACATTAATACCAAAAATTATCTTCTCAAATTAAAAATAGGTATAAATTAGTGCAGTTCATTAATATGAAATTTGAAATCAAGCATTCATAAAATCAGGGAAATCTGTATTAATTCATATTTTACTTTTTAACTTAATATTGTTATATATATTTTATATACATACATTATATAATAATTAAAAATTTACAATATTAGATTAATATTTTTTATTCAATGTTAAAATTAAATCAATACTGTATAAAAATAAATAGTATAGTATTAAACTGAAAAATTTTATGAAATAGCTAAAATTCACTATAATCTGTTCATGAAATATATTAACTTATTTTTATTTTGGTAAATATTCATAAAATCCTACATACATTATAGAATTATCTAAACATTTACTTTCTTCATTAGGCCTGGAAATGGTGGACAATATTGCATTGGAGAAAGAAAAAGATATCGAATATGTAATACTGAGGTATAAAATTTATCTTTTTGGAATTATTTCTGCTGTTATTACTCATTTGCATTTATGATATACAGGATTCATGGAAAAGTTCTTATGCATCCCTTTACTTTTCAATTGAAATGTTCTAGTGCTTCAGAAGCAGATATAAGAAAGTAATCACATAATATTGATTGAAAATAGGTTTGTATTATATTATATTGTGGGAAAGGGAGGATTTAGTCCTAACACTGTGACCAACCAGTGATTTATTGTGCACCTCTAATAGATTCACTTAAGAAGTCTATCTTACTCATGAAAAACAGTATCTTCTTCAATGGTACTGTAAAAAGATCTTCCAGTACTGGAAAATGCAATCCTAGAAAATCATACCTCAGCCCTGAGAGGGCCACTTATTCACATAAAACATGAAGAGGCATTTCATCTCCTCCTTGACATCTACAATTGGGACTATTAGCAATCCCAGTTAAGCAAAGATGCCTTCTAAGATGATAGTGCCTTGTAAGGAGCAATTCTTATAGTAACAATCCTAGCTTGATTTTTATGCAATACAAGCAAACTCTAGTTCTCTGTAAAGGACCTAAAATAAGAGCCTTTGCTTGCCTTAGTCCAGGAAAAGACCTCCAATGATGCAGCACCTCTAATGGCAAATTGAAGAACTTAGAAATCCTATCTCAAAAAGTAAACAAGATAGGAGAAACTTTTCAATTACAAAACTGTAGAGCATTCTTTAATTAGTACAAAAAAACATATAGTTTACACAAAACATGTACATAGGCAATAAAAAATGAGATAAATGAAAAGCAATTTAACTGCCTTAGACAGTATAAAATAAAGTAAAATAACTTGCCAGATTCATCATATTTGACTTCCGTAGATTTTTTTCCTTTGGGTTATTTAAAGGAACAGATTTATGTGATACTGCCAATAAGTATGTAAAACTTACAAAATCACATCACCACAACTTATAGAGATGCGACTCTTACAATGCTATGTTGTGTAAAATAAGAAAACTTTTTATCATGTGTTCAGATGTGTAATGCAATTGATGGTGAATATTTTGAACAATATCTGTAAGACTCTACATATTACTCATATTTTCAGTTTTGAATAATGTATGAGATATTTCCATAATTATCATTTTTCATTTACCTTATTTTTGTATTGCCTGTGTACATGTTTTGTGTAAATTATATGTTTTTCTTTATTAATTAAAGAATGCTCTACAATTTTTTTTGTTATTAAAAATTTTCTTTTATCTTGCTTACTTCTTGAGATAGGATTTCTAAGTTCTTCAATTCATGACTAGAAGTGCTGCAATCATTCTCAATCAATAATGCATGGTCACTTTCACTTTCTTATATGGATCCTACTTCTGAAGCACTAGAATACTTCAATTAAAAGTTAAAGGAATGCATAAGGACTTTTCCAAGAATACTGCATACATAGCAAATTATTGTTTTAAATAATTATATATTGTTTAAATAATATTTAATTAATTTTTAATTTAAAAATAATTCTTTATATCAGAATTGTCCAGAAAATTCCATAAGTTTTCGTGCAGTTCAGTGTAGTGAATTTGATGATATTCCATATAAAGAGCAAATGTATACATGGCTTCCAGTTTCTACCCCATGTAAATATTTTAAAAATTATTAATTTAATAAATCACAATTTTATTATTAAAAATGTATTAACTTATATTAGTTTTAATTTATTCATAAGTTAATGTAATTTATTATTTAATTTCCAAGATTTAAACATCTTTCAAAAATACTTAGCAAAATATATTAATTTTTTTAGATAAATATTTTTTAAAAATTAATTTTTCCATTGTATTATAGTAAAAAAAATATTAAATATATATATACTTTGTTATTTATATGTACAGGATGACACAGAGATGTATACCCATTTTGGAATGAACCTAACACTGTTACTATTACTCCAACCTGTAATTATGTGTGAACTAATGCCATTTATTGTCCATTAATTTCAGTTACCATGCCTGAATGGTTAGTGAAATGTTGCGTGTTCACATACGATGTGTAGGTGAGAGGCAGCAATTTGGTTGTGGCAGCTCAGAGGTCGTTCTGCCATCATTTCAACGTCGGCTGACATGGAGCAGCCAATTCCAGTCTGGTTTTCCGTGTTGGGACTGCTCCATGTCGGTCGACATTGAAATGACGGCAGAATGACCTCTGAGCTGCCACAACCGAATTGCTGCCTCTCACATATACACCTTATGTGAACACGCGACGTTCCACTAACCACTCAGGCATGGCAACTGAAATTAATGGACAATAAATGGCATTAGTTCACACACATGTTACTACAAACAAATTACAGGTTGAAGTAATAGTAACACTGTTAGGTTCATTCCAAAATGGGTATCATCTTTCTGTCACCCTGTATATGCTATGTTTCTTTATGCATTGCACTTGGTAGCATATATATATAATAATTATAAAGTTATCAAGAATACAGATCTCATGTATAAAATGTTTTCAGTGACACCTTGTCAGTTACATTGTAAACCAAAAGGAAAGTTTTTCTCAGTTATGTTGTCAGATACTGCAAAAGATGGCACTCCGTGCAATCCTGGAACAAATGATATGTGCATTAATGGAAAATGCCGGGTGAGAATATTGATCTGAATAAACTATTTTTGATGTATAAATTAAAATATTTAATTATACAAAGTATTTTAACATGTTCATGCCCAACACTATATGCTATATGGACTAAGACAATTATGTAAGGTTCCAATCCATATACCATATAAATTTGTTTAAAATTTTATTAACCAAATTTCTCATGCAATTTCTAGACTGATTAGTCTATCAAAGCTGTAATAAAATACAGTGGTTCTTCAACTGTGGACCTTCCCAGTATTGCACAAAGGTTCAGAGAAATTCTAAGACAAGATCATTTACTCTTTAATGCTAAGAATAAATTATGAAGGAATGAAAATTATACAAATTTATGGTGTTCATTTACTGAGGTAACAGAAATTGAAGTAGATAAGCCAAAAACATTTTTCTACAATTAACATTACAATAAAATGCAAATAAAAATAAAATATGTGTGTTCATTTAATTTTCTTTCCTTAAATGGTG
Source organism: Olivierus martensii (assembly GCA_000484575.1). Classification (NCBI taxonomy): domain Eukaryota; kingdom Metazoa; phylum Arthropoda; class Arachnida; order Scorpiones; family Buthidae; genus Olivierus; species Olivierus martensii. The sequence goes on along the minus strand of AYEL01027365.1, from coordinate 3,271 downwards.
AATATCAGTGATGAAACACTAGAAATAAATAAATATGATAGAAATTCTGGGCTTTAAACTTTGAATTAATTCTTGGGGGTCTGTGAGGGCGAATGATCTCTGAAGGGGGTCCGTGGTCTAGGAAAGTTAAGGAACCACTGATATATGTAAGTTTTGCCATTTGGTATTAAAATTTCCAGTTTTAATAATTTTTTAATGAATTATAAACTTCCAATATTCTGAAATGTGGAAATTTAAAATAAAATTTCATTTAATCCACATTTAAGGAATATTAATTTATTTATTAGATAGGATTTAATGCATTCTAAGTAACAAAGCATTGTTTATTACATATAAATAATAAAACTTTTAAAAGTTCTTAAATATGAAAAAGCAATCATCAGCAAAATGCTGATTATTGCTCTTTTAACTGTTGCAAATCATTAACACATTTTGCACTTTAATCAATTAATGGTTATGAAAATATTAAAAATTTAAAATACATATTCATACATTTTTAACAAAAAAATCAAAAGCATCAGTAAGATCTTTGTTAAGAAAAAATATAGCAAATCATAATCAACTGGTGCAAAAATATGACAGGAATGAGATGCAATGGAAGCACAATGATTTTTGTTTTCAAAAAATTTTCCAATTTTTGATTGCCCATGTATAAGCCAATTTCCCTAAAAAATTCCTTTATTTATACCCAAGTATGTATAGTATATGTATTTATATATTTTTTATATTTGAGAACTGGATAATTGAATTGTAGTTTATAAAATACACAGAATACAATACAAAATTTCAAAAACTCTTCAAGGCTTTTAAATGTTGCAATAATAAAATAATTTAACAACAAATAATTAAAAAATATATAGTTATTTAATAAATTATGATAGTATTTTAAGATGGCAGAGCTCACATCAAAAAAACTTAACTTTATAATTGGAATTTTTTATTCAAAATACACTTTTTACAAAATACTCAGTGATTTAATCTTTTGAAAAATGAAAGATTAAATGAGAAGTGTGTAGAAAAGCATGATAAAAGAGTGAAAGATCTTGCCAGAAGAAATTTGGCAGGTCAATAATAGAAGAAAGAGGACATCTTTTACTCCTCTTACAACATATGGGTGGGATAGTGGATGAATTCTGACTCTGCTTATACAGGATTTTAAAATATACTTGAAATAAGAAATTTCTAATTGGTCAATTATGGGTTTTATTACATAATATAATATAGACTGTGATTTCAGTATCTTTGGGTATAATGTAAGAATAATTTTTGAGTTATTAGCAAAATTTATATAATTATGGAAAGGATAAAGTAAAAATGAAAAACTGTTCCTTATGTTATGACCATAATTCATTTAAATTTGGATTAATGTTCTTAAATATATCTTTTCAGATATAATAATAATTTTTTTTAGTTCCTTATGTTATGACCATAATTCATTTAAATTTGGATTAATGTTCTTAAATATATCTTCTCAGATATAATAATAATTTTTTTTTAATTCTAATTATATTGATTTTATCAAATTTATGATATTTTTTTTTTTAATTTTTTTAAAATTTCAATGATGTTAATCTAAATATTTAAACAATTTGAAAAAATTTTATTTTAGAATGTTGCTTGTGATTGGGGCATTGATTCAAATGCTCAAGAAGATCGTTGTGGTATATGTCATGGAGATGGGACTCAATGTCAAACACTACATGGAAATTTTTTACAAAAGAAAGGTTTAGGTGAAGTTGATTAAATGAATATTATATAGTTTAATATGTAATTACTATAAATTACGATTTTCACATAATTATTATTACCATATGTACTTGTGTATAAACGTGCTCGATTTACCAATAGGCCGACTAGGCCGCATCCTAGGGCCCCGCAATTCTAGAGGCCCTGAAACTATCAATCAATTTTCAACTTTTACAAGCTTTTAATAAGAAATAATGAATTTTTATTAAAGTACTAGATAGAAAGTAAAATTTTAAAGGTTCCTTATAAGATATAAGGATCCTTTAAAATTAGATGTAGCTGATTTGAATTTTTAGGGGCTCCAAAGCCTTGCTCATCCTAGGGCTCCTAAAAATGCAAATCTGGCTCTGTGTATAAAGCAATCTGTGTATATGCTGATCCCCAACTTCAGAATTTGAAAATTGGTAAATATGTGAAACCCATATATAAGCCAACTCCAATTTCAAGTGTTAGAGCAATATAATATTTATTAAAATAAATCGATAATTTCTTTTATAATTATAAAAATTTTCTAAATCCTCCACACCGTTGGAATAAATAAGGTCACTTACACAAAATTCTAGACTTACAGCATTGAAACATCATGGTATGATGCAATGCAAAGAAAAATCTCAATGGAGAACAAAACATGATTGTGCAACATTGCATTGCATCCAGTCATGTTTCTCTATAGTATGATTTTATTGAAATCCTTGTTCAGCAGAAAATATCAAAGAAATATTAAAGTTTTTCATTATTCTTGAATCTCCAACAAAAATGTTTAACAAATTTTAAATGATAGAAAAATTAGAATTAAAAGACACAGCAGAAATTTTTCAGCAATGGACTGAAATGGAAAGACAAGTCAATCAGTGCAATGCAATCATTGGAAGTGCAAATCTGATATCTGAAATCAGCTGAAAAATAATTATCCCCTATTTTCTGAATGATCAAAACTATCTGAAAATGCACAAATTGTCAATCAGAAACATCAGATATTACTATATTTCCTTTTAATATTAACAGATGATATGCACATTAGCACCAGCCATGTTTAAATTGTTATTAAAAAAAAGATATATAAGATCATAAATGTATAGATCTATGAAATGCTCAGTAAATTCAGATTTTTCAGTTTATTTAATTATGAACATTTACATATGGCTATATAATTTTAATAATATAATTGAGAATAAATAGGCATTTTTTGAAATAAATACAGGGTGCGTCAGCTAAATCCGGACAAAATAAACAATTTACCGTATATACTTGAATATAAGCCGCTCCGTGTATAAGCCGACCCCCCGACTTCAGAGTTTAAAAATCGGTAAAAATGCATAACCCGTGTATAAGCCTACCCCCTGACTTTAGCACTTAAAATTCGGCAAAAATTTGAAATCGATAAATTACGTGATTTTTATTTTTAGTTATCGATATATTAATGCCATTTGCCAAAATAAATATTTTATTGAAACTTTAAATATATATATATAAAATAAATTTTATAATACAAACACCAATATATAATTTAAAAGTAAATTTTATG
>AYEL01027364.1:0-86131 GCA_000484575.1 Olivierus martensii | reverse complement strand
ATCCGGACAAAATAAACAATTTAATTAAACAAAATTTTATTTAACAAAAAGAATAAAATTATCAAAATTATCATTTGCACATTAATTTGGGATACCTTTAGATTAAAATTACTCGATGTAATTCTCTTCTGCCTCAATTACTGCCTCGATCCTCGACTGGAAACGATGACATGCCCTGCGCAACACCTGCTTGTCCAGGTTCGAAAATGCTGCCTCAATAGTGGCCTGGAGAGATGCCACATTAGGATGTCTTGGCCTATTAGAGACCCTTTCAACAACGCTCCTTACGTAATAGTCCAAAGGATTCAAATCTGGACTGTTAGGAGGCCAGAATTCTTTAGACCAAAACATAACCATGTTGTCTGACAACCAGTTTTGCACTAAATGACTGGTTTGCGCAGGTGCGCCGTCCTGCTGGAAGATGTAGGGTCTCCTGGAAGCCACAGTTTCCATCCAAGGTTTCACTATTGTTGTAAGAACATGCAAGTAAACCTCTTTTGTTACGGTTTCCTCCTTTCCAAAGACGTGCGGCGTCATGACATTACCTTCACTGGAAACAACACCTAGGACGTGAACACTGGCCGGAAACATCGTCCTAGCTATTACAGGGACATCTTCAGAGTCATAAGTATGCCAACGGTCATTTCTCCGACTTACTTTGGCATCAACAGTAAAAATTTTCTCATCAGAAAAAAATTTGATGCGTCCTGCAGCTTCATACTTCATTGAACACAGAAGCAAGTTGCAGTGAGCAACTCTCTTTGTTTTATCGGCATCAGACAGCATCTGTCATACTTTTATGACATAGGACTTGTACCGTAGGTCCTCTTCCACAATTCAATGCATTGTGGCCTCACTCACACCCAATGTTTTTGCCAACTGCCTGAGAGATTGCTCTGGGTCCTCTGAGATGAGCTCTTGAGCCCTTTGGACAACTTCCGGTGTCCTTGACGATCTCTCCCTGGAATGGCTCTTCCTTGCCGAGTTGGCAGAACCTCCTTCAGACTTCTCTGAAGCCGCATATCTAGTAGCAACATCATAAACTGTCGATCTTGGATAGTTAAAGAACCGAATTATTTCAGAAGGTGAACGTCCAGTGCGAATGCCTTCGATTATCGCTGCTCTCCGATTATATTCTGCACTCGATCTTAACTGATAGCCATTTTGTACTTATCCTCAAACGCATCATCTGTCTGGCTTACTAAAACGTCAGCAGCATCATAGCGCTGACGTCAAATATGGTGGGAAATTTAATTTGAAATTTGTCTGGATTTAACTGTCGCACCCTGTATATTGCATTCAGTTGCTATCATAGAAAGTGCTACTAATACAAAGAGGATGCAATGGCACTGCTTCATATACAGGTAACCCTTGTATAATACAGTAGACAGGTTCCTAAAAAATACAGTGTTGTGTGAAACTGTGTTGTATGAGACCTGGAACCTGCACCACGAAGCAGAAATTCTCGATAACAATCCAGCACAGCGTGCCTACATAAGATTCTTGGATTAGTGTCGGAATTTCTGTGTCGCGGCGCATCAGGCAGTGCGGCGTCGCCTAGCTGATGCACTTAAATAAATGCAGGTTAGATTCGATGGCGCGACGCGCTGGATTGCATCAGGTAAAGTACAATTTTACTTTACCTGATGAGGATGTTAGGGTGACGTCGCTTCAGAAAATATAAGTTAATGAATAATAATAAATTTCGATAATTTACATAAAAATATTTTCTTTTTGTTATTGTTATTAAATAACTGTTTTTTTTTTTAAATTCATATTTAAGTATTACAGTAAAAATTCCATTGTGTTGTTATTGAATAACTGTTTTCTTTTCTAAAAAGTTCATATTATCACAGTAAAAATTCCATTAGAATATGTCTACTTCATATTTAAGTATCACAATAAAAATTCCATTGGAATATGTCTATGTTACATAGCTCCCAAGAGACCATTCAAAGTTTCGTTTTCCCTTACATTGTATTTTGTCTAGTTGAGTTGAGTTATCGTATTCAACAAATCTTTGATCGTATTTTAAAATGAGTGAATCGTCGTAACAATGATGTCATACACCATTAGGATGATAGATCATTTTAATGATGATGTCATAACATCGTTAGGATGACGTGTGCAATTGATTTCTAGACATTAAGCGTGCGATTTTGAAGTTTTGATTTTGCTTATGATGAGTTTTTTTGATAGACTAAAGTTATTTTTAGACAGAGATTTTAAATAATTATTATTTTTTCGTTATTTTAAATATTATTTTAGTTACTTTTTAATCTGTTTTAATTAAATCATCGATGAGTTAAATATAATAAGCATTTATTGATTACTAGCAAATGGATTAAAATATTAATTTATAATAATGAAAAATAAATATATTTTTTCACTCAAAAATGAAGGCTAGAAAAGATTCTCGATTGATTGTCGAATTTTCGCATCGCGTCGTATCGGGCAGCGCGGCGTCGCCTATTTGATTACAATATATAGATGCAGATTTGAGTCCGTGGCACAACAAGCTCGATCGCTTCAGGATAAAATAAAATTTTACCTGGTATTATATTAAATGAATTATTGCAAAATTTCCTTCCTGGTCTTAAGGACAATAACCGATATTACTTCAATGGTTTTGCTTATTACTTAAATTTCTCCAGCCAAAAAAAAAGTTGATTTTTGTGACCCATGTATACGCCGACCCCCCCACTTCAGAAAATTATTTTTCATTATCTAACTTGTTTTGAGAATTTCTTCAATTTATTATTGTAAGTTCTAACATTGTTTTTTTTATTCTAGTCTAACACTTAATCGGCACTTCTAGTTTAAGTTCTCGATCGGTTTTGTTTCGTCAGTTAGACGTTACATTGTGTGAGATTGTTTAGTAGTTAATTAGATTTAAGTTGGAACTTAGTTAAAGACCTGAGGGATCAGGCCAAACTCTGGATTGCAGAGTCGTGAGACCATTAGATTTAGATATAAATAGTATTATTGACATTCGATCTAATCCGCGACTTTGCACACAGAGTAATTTGCTTCTTTAGAATAGCCTTTATTTGCTCGGCATTCACATTTCAGATGATCATATCTTCTACATTTGTGACACTTGATATTGCTCTTACAGTAAGTCTTGATATGTCCTGTTTTGCCACACTTATAAGGTATAATTTTGTTAAATCTGCTATTTGTTTGAAAAGCTACCTCGTCATTTCCTACTAATTTATCTGAATGTGTATTTAAAATTTCTTTTTCCGTCTTATTGTCTTTTATAGCTTCTAAGCAATTGTCACTAATACTAGCAATAATAATAGATTTTGTTTCAAATCATTTTTTCTCTATTTTTCTTTAGCTTTTTCATCTTCATTTGGAATCATATTTTTATCTTTTATCAGTACTGTATCTACACCTTTTTCTTCAAGGAAAAGCATTAACCTAAATTTCCAATTATTATAATTTGTACTATCAAATGTTGGTATCCCATATCCTGGGCCTATAACCTGTTGTAAATTAGCCATATTACAAGAGAAAGACCAGATTTGTTTTATCTCGAACAGAACACAACACAACTTTAACTCCAGACTAAGACAATTATTTATTGAAATGATATATATACAGAGATAGGAATTTTTCTCCCTTGTTATATTCACTTTATAAACACTAGAGAATTTACAACATTTTCCCCTCTCTCTCACTACTTCTTTTTTTAATCTATAAGAATTAATATATATATATATCCTTTATATATTTTTATTAATATAAAAAAGATGTATAATTATTTGGATTTTAGTATGTAACAGCATCAGATCTAGATATTTTGTCACCTGAGTTAACATTAGAAATGGTGCCCCCTCTCCTTTTCACTCACACATATTAATGCATAAACATATATAATACTTTGTAATCGAGAATGTAATGACCTCAGATACATAATCACTGAGAAACATATAAAAAATCTTTTTTTTTTTTTTTCAAAGCAACAAATAATTAACAAAATACTACCAAAAAAATCTACAGTAAAACCTGTTAAGATGGACACCTCTCTATGTTACGACTTTCCTGAACCCCGTAAAATTGCCCATTTTTTACTGTATGTCCAAACTTCTACATCCTGGACACTTATCTATCTTGTATCTTGAACAACTGTTTCTAATAAAATGGACACTTTTTGATTATTGGTTGAAATAAAATCTTAAATTTTATTTGGGTACACTTTTTGATTATTGGTTGAAATAAAATCTTAAATTTTATTTAGGTTTATTTGTGAAAGAAAAACTTATAACATTGATTAGTCATGCCTTGATATGGTTACTAATGACTTATTAATCCATAGTTTACTTATTACTTTATTATTTATTACTTATTACTAAAAACAAACACTGAGCATTGAGAAAAATAATTTGCTAGTTTTGATGTTTATAGACCTTGGTTTATATTTTTATATTTTTTCTTTGAGAATTGTGTGCTGTTTCTTCTGTTGCTGTGATTAAGCTTTCCTTAGAGTTCTTAAAAAGCAGTAAAAGAAAATTAACCTCTTCAGTCCTGCAGTTCCCTATAGGGAACACACATTTTAAATTTTTGTACTTAAATCTATTTAATATTTTTCAATTCTTTTGTTTTGTTGTGCAACACCAAAACACAGAAATTGAAAGAAACTTTTTAGTTTTAGAATTCTAACAAGATGAGTAACAGTAAAAATTTGTAGTATGCATTACAAAATTTTTCTTGGGACTTAGGAGGTTAAACAAACTGACATTAGACCAAAAGAAGCAAATTGTTGATAATTTACTATTCTGGATATAGTGAGATGGATTTATGTTGCATCTCAAAGAAGTTTCATAATTAACTATTCAGAAATGTTTTAAAAAAAATTGGGGTTCCTTATAGATTCAGGAAGGAATGCAAGAGGTCAATAATTTTGACCAAGGAGAAAAACTGTGCTCTCCTGAGAACTATCATCATAAAATTTTAACTGTTGTCAAAATTTGTAAAATCCAAGAGGTCAATAACTTTGACCTAGGAGAAGAAATGAGTGCTCTTTCTCCATCATAAAATTTTAATTGTTGTCAAAATTTGTAAAATCTTCAATCTTTTCCGCGTGAATATGAAAATTGCACAGCCAATGATTTAATTGAAAAGATTATATCCAGCTCAATTCATATAGAGACTTTGTTGGAAGAAGAACCGAATGATGATGAAACAGTTATGGAATATGTAGAGGAATTTGAACAATAAGCATTTCTAATAATTAGCCAGAGATTGTTGCTTAAATCTATTTAATATTTTTCAATTCTTTTGTTTTGTTGTGCAACACCAAAACACAGAAATTGAAAGAAACTTTTTAGTTTTAGAATTCTAACAAGATGAGTAACAGTAAAAATTTGTAGTATGCATTACAAAATTTTTCTTGGGACTTAGGAGGTTAAACAAACTGACATTAGACCAAAAGAAGCAAATTGTTGATAATTTACTATTCTGGATATAGTGAGATGGATTTATGTTGCATCTCAAAGAAGTTTCATAATTAACTATTCAGAAATGTTTTAAAAAAAATTGGGGTTCCTTATAGATTCAGGAAGGAATGCAAGAGGTCAATAATTTTGACCAAGGAGAAAAACTGTGCTCTTCCTGAGAACTATCATCATAAAATTTTAATTGTTGTCAAAATTTGTAAAATCTTCAATCTTTTCCATCATGAATATGAAAATTGTACAGCCAGTGATTTAATTGAAAAGATTATATCCAGCTCAATTCATATAGAGACTTTGTTGGAAGAAGAACCGAATGATGATGAAACAGTTATGGAATATGTAGAGGAATTTGAACAATAAGCATTTCTAATAATTAGCCAGAGATTGTTGAAACTCTATTTGGTATAAGAAAAAATAAAATTGAAAATGTGTGGATAAACTGTAAAATAAATATAAAAAAGGCAAACTCTATATACAGACTTCTTTTCAAATAAATAGTTCTTTTGTTGAAACCACTTATAGATTGTAGGTTGTATTTGATATTTTTTAATTTCATTTAAAATAATAAAGGTTTCCAATTTGAAATGAATAAAGGTTAGCATTGACATGAAAATTTAATGTTTCTAGTATTAGAACTCCTGTCGGTGTCCAACATAGAGAAATTCATAAAATCAAAATTTTTTCTAAACATACTAAACACTAAATTAACTATATTTTACTTACAGCTCTATTACAGGATCCAAATTTTTCTTCTAAAATGTTTTCGGTCTTTCTATGAGACCCTTCTCAGTATTCTACATAGATATTCTTATTATAATTGTTCGAAAACAATTATAATAAGAATATCTATGTAGAATACTGAGAAGACTTAATATAAGACTTCTTATTATAAACACTAAATAAAAATAAATGCTAATTAAATTAAATAAGATAAACTGCTTATTCACTAACATTTTCAGCTATTCACATAACTTGCCTCAGTAGAAATATAGACCAAAAACAGTTTCCCCTCAATTCTCCTCTAACCAAATTATTAGACCTCTCAGAATAACTAGCTCCTTAGAACAACAATACTTCAGGTAGAAGAGCACTACTCTTCTGCACATTCTATTTTTGAGAAATTACAACAAACAATTCTTACAAAATACACACCATTACACTAAATTGCCATATTTTAGGCACAAATAATATAAAATGTAACTATGATCCTAGAAATTGATATTATATAAAACATTGAAGTACACAAAAATTATCAATGATAAAGGAAGCATATGATTTAATCTGCTCACCCTTTAAACCTTTTAACAAAAACAAACATCCAGAAGCACTGCAGCTATAAATCTACCCATACAGAATGACATTCCCAATCACAAATTACTACATTCCGATAAAACAATAAACAAATTACTTTCATGAATATTACACAGATGATGATGATGATGATAATAAATTACTAGCTAAAAGCCCTGGATTAACATTCATTATATTATGACATGCCACTGTAGGATCTAGGGTGAGGTGAGTGAGGCAGTTGCCTAGGGCAAAAATTATGAGAGGGTGTGAAAATGCAGTTGCAATTTCACACACAAGCTTAATTATATTTATCTTGACAATATTTTATGCTATAGAGTTGATCTATAAAGACAATGGTGTATTTTTCTAATGGATAATATTTATAAAAGGAGAGAGAAACCAGTGTGTAATTCGCACTGGTTTCTCATTGGTTTAAATTGATTAATTTGATAAACAATTATTAATGATTTTGCCTCATTGAAAGCAATAAAAATTAAACTATAGATCATTTTTATTATATGAGAGTTCATTTGTATTATATCTATTATAAATACAGTGAAAACCTCTCTGTGTTGGACACATTTGGTTCTTTCAAAATGTGTTCAATTTTTAGAGGTGTCCAACATAGAGAAATTCATAAAATCAAAATTTTTTCTAAACATACTAAACACTAAATTAACTATATTTTACTTACAGCTCTATTACAGGATCCAAATTTTTCTTCTAAAATGTTTTCGGTCTTTCTATGAGACCCTTCTCAGTATTCTACATAGATATTCTTATTATAATTGTTTTCGAACAATTCAATTTCTTTTAGAATGTATCGCTCTTTAAATTACATCATTGCTTCTGATTTTTGTTTTTTAGACTTCTTTTTACACTCCTGCTGTCTATTAATATACATCTATTATTTGCATAAATTACGCTCCCATACATATATTTAATTATATAAGATATATTCACACGTTCTTGTTATTTATATCATTTTTATAATCTTACGATATCATTACATATTATATCTTGCGCACCATCGCCATGCAGTCGGGAGGTTAGGGTCATTGTCATTGACAATGACCCTAAAATCTCCTGACTGCATGGCGATGGTGCGCAAGATATAATATATATGATATAATATATAGATATAATATATATAAGATATAATATTATGTGGCCTTATTTATTCTAATAGTGATCAGAATTTGAAAAAATTTTGAAATTATAAAAGAAATCGATTTATTTCAATGAATATCATATTGTTCTAACACTTGAAAGTTAGATGTCGGCTTATACACAGATTTCATATTTTTGCCAATTTCCAAATTCTGAAATCAGGTTTCAGTTTGTGGATCAGCTTATACACAAATATATATGGCAACTTAACACATATTTTTTTATTTTAATAATAAAACTATTGCTATTTCTTCTATTTGTGGAAGTACCCTGAACTATATAAGTAAAAATATTTAATTGATCCCAGTTGATTCCTTAATGTTTATTGGCCTTTTAAATTCTTTTATTGATTCCAAGGATTGATATTGACCACTTTGGTGATTCATACTTTAGAACCAAAGATATCAGAAAATTAATGGTGAACCTGTATATTTATTATTAATAAATATACATTATATTAAATATAACAAACTACCAAGTTCTGCTGCTTCTACGAATGCAAGGAATTTCAAACAGTTAAAGCAGGAAAAGTACATTCTTTTATTATTAGATATATATTACATATACTAATAATACTAATAACTTCCAGTAACGTTTTCAGCCTTCTATGGCCCTCCTCAGCCAGTTCTCTCAAATGAGCGTGTAACGTTCTACACCAGTATTTTATGTAGGCCATCCGTGCTAGGATGTTTCACAAATAAATAATCCAGTTTAAAGTCCTCGTGTTAGCGTTTAAACGTTTACCAGGTGTTATAGTTCGTTGTTGTATAAATACTATTCTGTTATTGCATTTTACAAATTTCTAAATCATAACTACAAATTTTCAGTTAGGAGCTATTACATTTTACGTATCTATGATACTTAGTCCTAGCATATAATAAACATTAAAAAGAATTAATCTGATTAATAGGAACAAAACTAAAATTAAATTAATACAATCAGATTGTATTAATTTTTAAGCAGGTTAAATTTATTTATTCTAAAAAGTCATTTTTCTGAAAATAAATGAGGTTTTAGTATGTGTTTGCTTTTTTACAAGATAAATTTGAGTTTAGTGAAAAGAATTAGATTTCACTAGTTATATTCATTAATATTATTATATAGAAACAAAAATTGTTATTTGTAGTGATAATCATTGGTAAAATAAAGATACGCAACACTGATCAGAAGAGAAATTTTTTATCATGTTAGAATAGAGAACTGCTTCTGCTTAGTCTATTTTAGTAAATTAAGACAAAAAATAGCACTTTCTAGCAGTTAAGAATGATTTATTTACGGTAACAAACGTTTTCGGCTATTCACCATCTTCAGGTTACAGGAATTAGAACAATACAAATTTAAATTTAAATATTTAAATTTATATTGTTCCAATTCCTGTAATCTCAAGATGGCGAATAGCTGAAAACGTTTGTTACCATAAATAAATCGTTCTTATCTGCTAGAAAGTGCTAGTTTTTTGTCTTAATTTAATGAAATTTTTTATTTTAAAATATTATGTAGTTCATTAAAAAAAATGTAATGATAAAAAAAGTTCTCTCTCCTGATAAGTGCTGTGTGTCATTATTTTAATTTCATATCAGGAAATAAAATATGGATCATGGCTTCAATACTGAAAATATTTTTGCACTCTTTTTAATAATTTTCTCTGCCTTAAAAGCTTTAATGAATTCTATTTAAAATTTAATTCTTAATTAGTTACAAATATTGTATTTAAAAAGTGAAGAAATAATTGATTTCAGTTTTACATTTATTTATATTGATTCCTTTGCTGGTTTTTGATATTGTAACAACTGTTATTCTCTGCTAAAATGATCAATATCAAATTAAGCTGCTTTATATGATCATCATGATGATGATCTTGTCTAAAAATCTCAAAGTTAACTAGCATTCTTAATTTATGTAAAACTGAAGAGGGGAATAAATTTTTCCAAAAATGTATTATTTTATGAATTGTTAGCAGAAGTAAAAGTTTTTTTCTGATTTGTTGATTTTTGTCTCTCTCCTCATCTAATCTCCATTGTTATATTGCAAAACAATCATATCTTAGACTTTCTATATAACCTTTATTTATATTTGTATACAGATAGTCCTCAACTTACAATATGGTTTTACCATATTGTAAGTTGAGGTTATTGTTCCAATTTACAACTCTGCTGTTGTAAATTGGAACAATTGTGGGTTGTAAATATCCAAAATTTATAGGTTTTTTACTAGTAATGCTTACTAGGACTATACATTATTTTAATTAATGTAAAAAACAGTGAAAAAATCAGACACAAAGAAAACATGCTTTCCATATATCCTATTATTGAATCAGGGACTAGAACCCATTGAATTGCATTGACCAATGATTGATTTAATGGATTACATTACTATAGTAGTTATGACTGGTCATAAGTCAAGGACTAAGTATATTAATTCAGATTTTTTTAATAGACATATATCAATGATATATTAACTAATCAATTTAATTAATTAATTATAATATTTGGATTGAATATTAATTAAACATGTTTTTAATTTTATAGTTTATCATCACAAAGAAAAATGAAATTATCTGAAGAAATTGATAAAATATCAATAGGTTTAGATAAAATCAATGAAGCATCTATTAAAGTACAAAAAATGACTATTGAATTGAACTCTACTAAAGAACGAGTTAATGAATATTTAAAGCAGTGTAAATCATTTAAATTAAATCTTATTAATGAAAATTTTTATGTCAAAGAACAACAGAAAGTAAGTATTTAAATTTTGTAATGTTAAGATTATAAAATGATAAACAATGAAAATATGAAATTTTAAGTTCAGACTACCATAATACTTGTGTACAAGCTAAGATATTTTCCCAAAAAATATTTTGAAGAAAGGGTCAGCCTATGCATGGGGTAGTCAAAAATTGGAAAATTTTTCCCAAGCTCAATCATACAAATCACCATATTTATTCCTAACAAAGCTCATCAATCATACTGATTCTTTCAATTTTTTTTGTTAAAAATATGTGGCTATGTATGATTGTATATAAATTAATATTTTTTAGATATTAAAATATTGGATACTACACAATTAAGTTATAAAAAGCAATTGCACTCTGTATTTTTTTTTAGTAGTGCATCCTATGGTAGCAGCTGGATATGCCATATTTATTTCTAAAAATGTTTTTTTTTTTTATTATATTATTGAACTACATGGATTATGTGTATGTTTATTTTTAAATAAAATTCAAAAATATTAATTTATTGAATGCTTCACAAATAAGATTGGGAATGTATAGATCAATCTCTTTTAATAAGTAAAATGGTTGCCACTAATGCACATATCATCAGTTAATATAAAGATATAGCAATCTGCAATATTTCTGATCAACAATTTGTATTTTCTGAGTTTTGAATGTTCCCTTTGCCTTTTTAGTTATCCTTTCTTTTTGTTGTAATTTTCTGAATATTTTAAATATTTCTAAATTCTTAAATCAATCACAAAATATTCAGCATTATTTGCAGTAAAAGAAACATTTATTTAAAAAACTTTGCTAACGTTTTCGGTTATACACCATCCTCAGGCAACATCTCACAATGCAACGGAATTCTAAAATAGAAAACTACAAGCTTCGTTATGGTAAAATAAAAGAACCATAATGAAGCTATTTTAGAATTCCGTTGCATTGTGAGATGTTGCCTGAGGATGGTGTATAACCGAAAACGTTAGCAAAGTTTTTTAAATAAATGTTTCTTTACTGCAAATAATGCTGAATATTTTGTGATTGATTTAAGAGTTTAAGCAGTTATGTAGTAAACCTTGAGATTAAATTATTAAAGACAGAAATTAATCCAAAAAGAAATAAAATTGCATAGGCTTTAACTATCTATGAAGAAAAAAAAGTTACATCAAACTGATTAATAGAGTAGACCCATCAGCAATTAGTAATACTTGGCAATGGTACCTAAATTAAGGAGAGATGGATAACTTTTGCTATGTATATAAATATGAAGAATTGTTGCTGAAAGTTATGTTAATTACATTATATGTATGTGCTACACCCAAACATCAATATTGCACAATGACTGAAAAAACAGCCACAATGCATTGTAGCTAGTTCCAAATGACCAAACACCAATGCTCAACATTATTTTGCTTCGTGGCCATCATGAGATGACCACCACATATTCTGAGCAAAGAAAATTCAGCCAAAGCCAATACATGTTCTGAGCATTTTGAAATAACTACACACCATTCTGAAACAGATCAGGGCATGTGTTTATAGTAGTATGCTCTGTGTTACTAATAGTAGCAGAATTCCACTATTGGTAATGGAATTTTGACCATTTAGCAGTGTAATTCTCATCTTCAAACTGCTTAAACTCTTCAAATTAAGTCTGTAAAATAACTAGCACTTCACACAGTGAAGATAAAGCTCACTTTTAATACTAATAATGTACAAATGCTTTTGGTGTATCTACACCATCTTCAGGTACAATTCGTTCTACAATGGTTTTGAATCAAGAGATCTATACATCATTGTCATAGTAACTAATGTTCTTAGAATATGTTTGCTTAAATCTTGTTTAAAATAATGTTATCTTACAGATAACTTCTCTGGTTATAAAATAAAAATTACAATAACTAAAATATTACTTAAAATTAAACTAAAAGCTTATTACTAACTTAAATTTTAAATATATAACCTTACGAACGGATTACATAACACTAAACGCTCCTTTAACACTAAGTAATTAAATATATAACATTGTCAAAGTTTTCAAAGTTTTAAAAGTTCTTAAGTTTTAAAAGGCCTTTAAAATGGTGCTTTTTCTTAAAAGGCCTTTTAAGACTTAAGAACTTTTAAAACTTTGAAAACTTTGACAATGTTATATGTTTAATTACTTAGTGTTAAAGGAGCGTTTAGTGTTATGTAATCAGAAAATAATTCCACCACGAAAATTACGCAAAAAAATTGCGGAATCAGATTCCGTTAGAAAACTAATACACTTCCATTGGAGAAAACAAAGTTGAAGCACGCGCTTCACGAGAGGATGCGCAGATAAAAATATTAAGGACGGATTTTAATTTGGAATGAAAATGTAACAGGACACATGTTTTACAGTTTTCACGTATATCCGATAGTTTTCGAGAAAAATGCCTGGTCCACAGAAACGTGGGCACCCTCTATATTTGAATTGTCACACATACATGTTAGTGCATATACAACACTTGTTTTATTATATATATTATTGGTGCAAGTTAGGTTTCTATTGTACAGAGCATCTCATGCAGGTTCAGGCCAATGGATATTTAGCAAAGTTTATGGATAGAATTTATAAAGATTTCATTTGTAGATAATGCCCTGGTGTTTATAATAATAATCTTGTTCATGTGCCCAAGACTGTGACCCTTCCAGCCTTCCATATTTATAAGACCAATACTTCACCACTATTCTTTTAATTCCATAAAGTCAAAGCTGGAAAAACAGCAGGTATATTGCTTTCATATAGGAAATAAAAAATTATTTACTATGTCCTATGTAATGATTAAAATTAGGCCTTTGAATTTTTCACTTTCAGGAGTTTACCTTATTCTGCCTACAATGAAGATCTTGACAGAAACAAAATATATATTAAAAGTACAATGAGAAACTTAAACACTTGAATTAAATAACATAAAAGAGATAACTCAAAGCACTATTAAGCAGACCAAATATGCAAAAAACTTCTAAACAACTTTTATTTAGTGTAGCACTTTCGGCATAAGTGCCATCAGTCAGCTCTCTCAAAAGTTCAAATGTTTTTTTTACAATCAAGAACATTAAGTTTAAAGGAGTAACATACAGTTTCTATTATTCTAAGAATACAGAGTTCAAAATGGCTAAATATTGAATTGTTCTTTTCTTTTCTCCTCCTTCTTATTAAAATCAGAGAGCATGTGCAAAAGAAGAAAAGAAAAGAACAATTCAAATATTTAGCCATTTTGAACTCTGTATTCTTAGAATAATAGAAACTGTATGTTACTCCTTTAAACTTAATGTTCTCGATTGTAAAAAGAACATTCGAACTTTTGTGAGAGCTGACGATGGCACTTATGCCAAAAGTGTTACTCTAAATAAAAGTTGTTTAGAAGTTTTTTGCATATTTGGTCTGCTTAATAGTGCTTTGAGTTACCTCAAGTTTTACAGATAAGTACCATAAAAAAGCAGTAAATTTCACAGAACTGAAAGTGTTAACATAAAAGATTTTATGAAATCTTCCTCCATATTTACTGGAGTAAAGCTAGAATTATTGCCAACATTAAATTCTCAGAAGTGTTTAGAATGGCAGAAGTGTTGCCAATTGCTAACTATACTTCTACTCATTATGTTATTAATGATAAGATTCCTGAGATAATACCACTACCATGGCTGTGTGTCATGTGTACTTCCAAGTAATAGTAATTTGATATTGCAGTTCAGAGTATTTTGCAACTTAGTACTAATTGCAATGTTGCTAATTTTAACAAATAACAATTAATACTACTTACAACAAACCTAATAGTTTAACGACTCTGCAAATTCCAGAGTTTGCCTGAGCATAGGTGGTTAACTAATTCTAGCTTAAATATAATGAACTTCAAAACAATCTAACAACAATTAACGTTTAACCGGTAAAACAAACCTTACAACTAGAAATAATGAATAAGTGCTAGATCAAAAATAACAAGATGATGTTAGAAACTTATACTAATAAATTGAATAAATTCTCAAACAAGTTCAATAACAAAAAATATAAATTTATTAGACTTAAAAACACTTACAAAAGTGTTAATTAAAGCTTTATTTAAATGATAATAAAGCAACAATCAATTAATCAACAAAACTTGTTTAATCCAAATCTAATATCAAAAATCCAACTATTCACCAGAAATAAACCTTAAATACTACTTAATTCTAGTACCTCCACCACTGATACAAAACTTCAAGCAATCATAGACCTTTACAAGAATTCCAATGTCACTCAACCAATTTCACTTTAGAACCAATACCTCTCATTGATAACAACACCTTGTTGTGTTGTTGGTTGCTTCCATTTTTATACCAGTGACTTACAATCTTGTGCTTTGCTCATTTGCATATATTCGTGTAACAATATCAATTTGATTAGCTTACAGAGTAATACATTCATGTCATCCTCTTTACAATTTATTTATATATCGAACAAAACATCAATACAGAATCATTCTTACATTCTCATATCAGATCAGTGGTAAACTTATTCAGATGAGATGACATCATTAGCCAGAACAGCTCTTTCAGAAGTTGGTTTCTGATTCTGTAATGCATGATTACTAATTACTACGATGGAGAGTGTGGAAGTAAGTCAACTCTTAAACTAAAATATACTGGTAATATGTTAGATAATAACGAAAATAATAATAAATAATAAAAGTGCATAATAAAATAAAGCAGGACAGGTCAGAGTTAACTTCCTCACATAATGAACTATTGATATTGTGTTATTATTTTTTCATATTTTATTATTTTATGTATAATTTTGTATTTATTTTATGTATATATTCTGTATACATTGTATTTAACATAATAACTTGCTTGCTATTTGCTGTACCATAGCTATCTGGTTGGTATGGTAACAAAGTTGCATTCTATTGGAAAATTTTTTGTTTTAAAACTATTATGTTCTATTTTACATTTTGTATGAGTTGAAGAGGACTTAATAAAGTCAAAAGTGTTTCTAATAAACAGATTTTTCTACCTACTTAGAACTTAATATTTTATAAACTAGTAAGTTCTGCTGCTTCTATGAATAACAAGGAATCACAAGCACTTCAAGCAGGAAACATGCACTAGAATATCTAATAATATAATAGTGTATTTTTCTTGCTTTAAGTGCTTGTGATTCCTTGTACTTGATACTTTATTCATTTTCTAAGGTAGATGTTTGTATTTTAATTTTCCATTCTTTAAGAAATAATAAAGAATATAATATACAAACTAACTATGAATAGGGATATACCGTGAGTTTTTCTTGATACCAAATACTCTGATTTTTGGCATCGAGCCAATTCTGATGCATCTATCACGTCAGGAATTGCTTACTACGAAAATTTATTTTATATTTTAATTCTAATGGCCATGCGTTTGAATGTATTGGCTGTTTTGAACGGATTCAAATCGGTGAATGTTTTCAGCGGTTACACCCATGCAATGAGTCGGATGACCCGGAAGACCGGGAGATGACCATAAGCTGTGAGGAACAGTCAGTTTCGGACCAGTGATGTTTATCTAACACAAGTCTTTCTTGGTGTTGGGATTTTTTTTCCGTCAGTGTATTTTACTTATTGTAATTAATTCAAGATTTTCAAAAACTGCTTAAAATTTCTATTATTTATAGCTCAAAAACCATCAAATCAAATTTTATACTTTAACATTTTTAATTTAGAAATTAGCCATTTAAGTATAAGTTTTATTTATAGTAAGCACGTGTTGTATAACTAAAAATGTTCTTCAGCTACATTAATTGATTTAAAAATTAACTGATAACCAATTGTTCTAGAATCTTTTAAAATGGTTCTTTTTAGAGTAGTTTAACTGAAGATGGTATACTGTGAATACCGAAAACGTTTTTAATAAAAGTCTTTGTATATATTTTAAACTGCTAACTAGTGCTTTGATGGTTTTTGAGTTATTGTAATTTTTATTTTATAACCAAAGAAGTTATTTGTAAGATAATGTTATTTTAAATAAGATTTAAGCAAATGTATTCTAAGAAGATTAGTTACTATGACAACGATGTATAGATCTCTTGATTCGAAACCATTGTAGAACGAATTGTACCTGAAGATGGTGTAGATACACCAAAAGCATTTGTACATTATTAGAATTAAAAGTGAGCTTTATCTTCACTGTGTGAAGATAAAGCTCACTTTTAAAGAGCTAGTTATTTTAAAGATTTAATTTAGCAGTGTATTGGCAATCGCAACTAATTCACAAAAAAAAGGAGCAGCATTTGGAAACAGGACTTCAATTATATGTATTTTTTCATAATTTTTATTTTTTAAATCCTAAATGAAGTATTTCCAAAACAAAAATTTTTTATTTAACATTTTAAAAGATTTCAACAAGAACACAATCTAGTATTGGGCTAGGTCCTTTGACTCCCTCGTTGGCGTCTCCACCTTGTTGTGGTGAGGGAGCTTGTGTTTTCCAAGGATCCTGAGAACTATGCCGGCGGTAGGTTTGCTACTGGTAGAGTCTCCCATGCCGGACAGGTCAAAGGTAAACACTAAGAGAGCGCTCTGCCCAAACTAAGGTGTAAGGCATCATGCTGAGAGTTGAGTGGCACTGGGGTAGTTAAAAATACAGTGTTGCTAACGATCCCTTCAGGGCACCTGGCGAAACTCTGTTGTAGTTAGCCTTCTGCCTGTATTGGGGATAACCAGAAGGTGACTTTTTATGTTTTCCCCAGTTTGTCTTTTGGCATGGATGGTCAAAATTCTAATTCTAAAACTTTTTCTGGGGGGCTGTTTCTCCTCCCCATCATGGAGGTGGTGGTCCTGATACCTCATCTGAGGGTGCCAGGGTCACTGATGTGCCTCCGGGTGATGGGATTGTGGAGCGGTCTCCTGGTGATATCTGCCTCTGGGAGTAAATCTAGTCCGCAAAGGACGCGTTTGTCTGGAGCAGCTAGACAAAAATGGAGAAGGGCTAAGAGGGAAGCTGCTGCTGTCGGTGTCTCTCAGCTATCGAGTGGCACTTCCCAACTAGCTTCTTTGTCTGATTCTCCTGCTGATACCCCTGGTGTTGGCAAGAGAATCAGATCTGCATTGTCTACTCCCTCTTCTGGGGAGGTGAGGCTTGCTAAGCGGTCCCAGGGCTTTCAGCCCGGATCACATTCAGAAGCTTTGGCTTCTTTTCGGTTAGCCATCATCAAGGACTGCTATTCAGACTCCAAGATGGTGGCTGCTGAAGTGGACCTGATCTTAGATAAGATATTGAGCGGGGTGGATGGAATCCCTTCGGGAGAGACCTTGCCGCTGCTTAAGAGATATACTTTAGACAATGGTGCACTCATTTATACTTGTATGAATGAGTTCACCTGTCAGTGGCTCACTCGGTTTTTGGATGGTATACTCTTGGGCAGGGGATTTGTTTAAGGGTTATTCCTGCAATAAACCTGCCCAAGCCAATGAAGATGGCGTATCTTACTGCATACACATGTACGCAGGACGTGCGCCAACTTTTTGCTCGACTCCAAGTATTTAACCCTGGGTTCAAGACTGAAAACTGGAGGGTCTTGGGTCAGCGATTAATTTTGATGGTTGATCTTGCTTCGGCAAAGGCCATTAAGGCAGCCAATTTTAAGGCTTTTTCGGGGCTCAATCAAGGTCCCTTTAAGGTACTTTCGGATCCCAATTCCAAGTCTGGGAGACCAATAGCTTCAGTGATTGTTCCTGAAAAGGGACATGAACTGGTCGGGCTCACTGATAAGGATCGGGTTCTGGGGGTACCACTGGTCCTTCTGACACCCAGTCAATGGAGGAGGGCATGGAACTTTGCCCACTTTAGGTACCTGTAATGTCATCGGTCTGAGAGTGATTCAGATCAACCTCCAGCACTCCCGAGACGCTTCTGCCATTTTTGGGTTGGCTGCTCATGGGGGACTGCATGACCTTGCTCTTATTCAAGAGCTGTGGCACTATAAGGGCCGAATATGGGGGCTTCACTGCAAGGAAGGTAAGTTGATTTCTTTTACTTCTTGTAATTCTGATAGTGCTCCTCAGACTTGTGTATTCACTAGAAATAGCTTACATGTTTCACCCGTTTGGGATTACTGTTCAAGGGATCTTACTACTGTTCGGGTGAAGCTAGATGAGGGGTACTAGTAGGGAATTTATTGTTTCCTCTGCTTATTTCCCTTATGATAAAGACAAACTTCTACCAACGCCTGAATTTGGGTCTTTGGTGGAATTTTGTCAAAAGAATCATTTTGACTTATTGGTTGGTGTTGATGCTAACACTCATCATGTGGTTTGGCATCTCCTCGGCGTCCGCCAGGCGGAAGTCAGCGGACAGATCGATGACCCGGGTCCCGGCGTCCAGCAGTTCGCCAGCCAGCGCGTGCGCCACGCCGTGCGGCGTGGCGAAGAACACCACGTCGCAGGCGCCGAGGCGCTGCGCGTCCGGCACGCTGAACTGCAGGTCGTCATAATGACCTCGCAGGTTCGGGTACATGTCGGCGACCTTCACCCCCGCCTCGGAACGCGAAGTGATCACTTCCACCCGGGCCTGCGGATGCTGCGCCAGCAGGCGCAGCAGTTCCACGCCCGTATAACCCGTACCGCCAACGATGCCGACCTTGATCATCTGTCCATCACTCCGCGCGCTGAGGCAAGCTAGCCCAAAGAGGCCAATGATAAGAGCCGAGCGCCGGCATGAACAGCGCTGGGCGTCCGGCTTTGCGACCGGCTCGGCCCTTCGGTCGGCAGTCTAGCCCCCGGGGTCGTCGGGCAGAAATTGCTGCGAGGCCCTATCCGAATGTTCCTACCTGTTATGCGGCCATATCTGCCGGCAAATCAGACAGCGGCAAGCCGCCAGGGTGACGCGTTCCAGCCATCCCTCTACTATCGGGGCACCGTGATCAAGAGGATGTCCTGATGTACCTGTGGCTCAAAGCCTTCCATATCATCGCCGTGGTCTGCTGGTTCGCCGGCCTGTTCTACCTGCCGCGCCTGTTCGTCTACCACGCCATGAGCGAGGACCAGACCAGCCGGGAACGCTTCTGCGTCATGGAGCGCAAGCTCTACCGGGGGATCATGATGCCCTCGATGCTCGCCACCCTGGTCCTTGGCCTCTGGATGCTCTATCTCACCCCCGGCTGGCTGAGCCAAGGCTGGCTGCACGCCAAGCTGACCCTGGTGGTCCTGCTGATCGGCTACCACCACGCCTGCGGCGCCATGCTCAAGCGCTTCGCCCGCGGCGAGCCGGGGCGTAGCCATGTGTTCTACCGCTGGTTCAACGAAGTGCCTGTACTGTTCCTGCTGCTGATCGTCCTACTGGTGGTGCTCAAACCTTTCTGACCCAGGAGTCCTGTCCATGTCCTTGCCCGCCCTGCTCGACCAACGCCTGCGACTGCCGATGGTGGCCGCGCCGATGTTAAAAATATATTATCTTTAAAATTATTTAAATAATAAGAACTTACAGTTTAATTAAATTTTTCTCTCTGTCATTTATAGTTCTTGTTTCACCAAATAATTTAATTTCAGTTGAAGATTCTAATTTATAAAATATTCTTTTTATAAATTATTTTCAAAACAGATATTTATTTAGGTTAAAAAGCAATACTATACTAGTTGATACTAACACTATACTATATACTATACTAATGATTTTAGAAATACAGGATGATTCTTTTAGAATTGACATGATGAATTTGATGATTCTGCAGATGATGTATATAACTACTCACAATTACAACATAATAATTCTTGGGCTGTGCTGCATTGAATGTTGTGTGGATGTTGTGCCATATCCGGTGGTGTCAAAAAAGATTGTCATTGGGATGATCTTTTTTGACACCATTGTGAACAGCAGCTTATTCTGCTATACTTTTGACAAGTTTGTGCAAACAGTCAGATGATGAGGAACTTACACAAAATTACTTTCAAAGATTCAACAATGTGCTACATGTCCAATATGTCCATAGAACTGATTGAGAGCTTCTTCCCCAACCATGTCATTTCTAAAGGGTCGTGGCCAGCAAGATCTCCAAACTTACTAGCCAGATTTTTTTCTGTGGGGTTTCCTGAAGCACAGGGTGTATGCAAACAAACTATGCACATTACAAGATTTAAAGGACAACATTTTGATTGAAATCAGGAACATTGCTGGAGACACACTGCGACAAGTCATGGTAAACATGCATACGTGGATTGAGGCGTGTCGTCTTACAAATGGCAAACATTTTCAACACCTGCTCTGATCACAATTAATGGCACACAATCTAAGATAAGCCATGGGTATATTATGTTAATATCTATATGATATATTTTATATTGAAGCTCATTTTGTCGGGCTGGTTCTATAAGAATCATCCTGTACTTTACAATTTAGTAAACACTATAGTAATGCAATTTTACATGATAATATTACAATAATAGTTACAATAAAGCTGTGATGAGAGTTTATAATACTACAAATAATGTTACTATCAAGAATTAACTCTCAATGATAAAATTAGCATATTTCATAACAATTGTAATATATATGCATTATACAGGGTGTCTGAAAAGTATCTTTACACTTTTAGAAAATCATTACAAAAAAAAAACAAAGATATGCACTTAAGGTTTTTTTTATTCAACAAAGAAAGTATTAAAGTTTTTTTGACAATTCTTACAACATTTCAATATGTGCATCATTAGTTGCACGCAACACATCGAGTTAGCAAGAGATTTCAAGCAAGGTTCTGTGAAGCATTACAGAATCGACAGTCCCGATAGTTGCTGTAATTCAATTTTTCAACACTACATCATACACAGTTGATCTAGGTATTTGTAATTTGACGGGCCACCAAACCGAATCGATTTACGAGGACTATGATGAAAAGATTCATGAATTTGTTCAACATCATCGGAGCTTCTGCTAAGCTGACCAGATTTCACTTTTGGCAAAAATGATACCTGTTGTCATAAATCTCTTATGCCATTCATAAATTGTTGGCCTTGAAGGCAGATTTCGATCATATGCAGTCCAAAATTTACATTGTACCTGCGTTGCAGATTTTAATTCAATAAATCACACTACAACTTGCGCCATTTCCTGCGGTGAAGCCATTTTAAGAAGAGACCTATATTTGGTGCCATCAAGGGTTCTATATAGTGTCCACTACATTTAAAAAAACTTTGATACTTTCTTTATTGAATGCAAAAAACTGTAAGTGTACATCCTTCTTTGTATCTTTTTAATAATTTTCTAAAAGTGTATTTTCGGACACCCTGTATTATGATAACCATATCTTCTGCCTTGTTTAAGCTATACATGAAATATAATAATAATTGTAATTCATCATAATCTATCTAATAATTTACATTAGATAAATTCAACTTATATAAGAATTATATTGCTGGAAATTATACATAAGCTGAGGAACTCTGACAAGGGGAGGCCACAACCTCCATCCAACCAATTTCGATCAGCTTTAAGATACAGGTTGGGGAGCCATCGGAAAGTAATCTGTGTAAAAGGATTTAGATCACCACGCCTTCGTTTTTAAAAAAATCAAAGTCAAACGTCATGGCGGCAGATCGCGCCACTTATATACCTAAAAAACTGTAATTATTTCCACTGAAGCAGTGGTATAGCAGTTAAGGTGGTTTTCTGTAGAACTGAAAGGTGATTTCCTGCGGAAAAAATGTTGTGAGTTTGAGTCTCCCTTCCATACGTTTTTTTTCAAGTGAATTAAAATATTACTAACAATAAAACTTCAAGTAAAATCACGTCTTTTTTGTCATACTTACATTTGACAAAATCACTCTTCAATTATTTTTCTATCTCTTTCTCGCTTTATCTCACTCACTCTCTCTCTCTAATTATCGAAATCACAGTGCATTGGGTGATAATTGTCATAAAAACATCGAAAACAAATGAACTTCCTGCACAAATGCACATCAGATAAAAGCTATTTTGGCACATATGCATCTCTCCTGCCCAATAGTGTTCGGAAAATAAACTTGATTGATGTTCATGAATATACATCTCTTTGTAATCAATTTTGATGCATACCATGCATAGGATAGCATTGCCTGGAATAATGGTGCTGACAACTGATTATATATTAGGCTATGAATTGTTATGGTATTTGTTTGGTTATGAAATTCTTGCTGTGTTTCGAGAAGTATACTGTAATTTTGCAATTTTGATATAAAGTGCTTTACTTGGCAGAAGAAGTAAACATCAAGGGTTGGCATAGGGGTTTGCATTTCAATGGTATAACTTTTACTGTGCAAGTTGGTTGGTTCTGATTGTTTGTGAACATAGAATCATACATGATCATGTCAGTTTGTCCACTCCACGAATCCAATACTAGGCAGAATTTGTTATTTTCCACATAGGATTTCAAAACATGTTGAAGATACAAATTGTAAATATTGATTTTAATTTCCCAGATTTGCAATCTTATGTCTTATAATTAGGTATTTTTGTCATTCTCTTCATTTGTCATCTAGAGCAATCATAGAATATGTTTTGTTTGCATTGAAAAGTTGTAAAAAAAAGAAAGTTATAAAAGTAGCTGCATGCAGATTGCAAAAGAAACTTTCGGAAAAACCTAATATTATATTATATATTACATATCACCAATGAAATGTGAATTACAATTAGAGAGTGAATGAGATAAAGCGAGAAAGAGATCAAACAATAATTGAAGAATGATTTTGTCAAACGTAAGTATGACAAAAAAGATTGATTTTATCTGAAGCTTTATTGTTAGAAATACTTTAATTTATTCACTTGAAAAATAAAACATATCTAAGGGAGACTCGAACTCACAACTTTTCAGTTCTACAGAAAACCGCCTTAACTGCTATACCACTGCTTTGATTAAAATAGCTGCAATTTTTTAGGTATATAAGTGGTGCAATCCGGTGTGATGATATTTGACTTCAATTTTGTAGAAGCGAAGTCATAGTGACCTAAACCCTTGAACGCCAGTTACTTTTCAATGGCCCCCAACCTATATGTTAAAGCTGATCGAAATCGGTTGGACGGAGGTTCTGGTCTCCCCTTGTGAGTTTAACTTGGCAGGATTGAAGTAGAATTTGACAAATTTGAATCCTTTAACTAAAAAATTATAAAATTCTTTAAAAAATTTACCAATCCATATCATTCGTATTATATTTGTCATATGAAACTATACATACAAAATTTCAAAATATTGTTTTAAAATATTTAGGTTATAATTCATCAATTATGAACAATATTATATTATATTTAAAATATCAAATTTTTGCAGATTATTTACTAATTATTAACTTATAAAATGCTTTATAAAGATAAAATTTTTAAATTTTTGAAAGAAATATAAACTATAATATAAAACTAAGAGAGGAATATATAATTCTAAAATAAAATTTATTATTAGAATTATACAGAGTGGAAGAAAAGACTGTATCTCTTCAAATAAGTTGATAAATATCATAGATTTCAAAAATCTGATAATGCAAACAAATAGGAAGTCGTGGGTTGGCTACCTGATGGTGACCTTCAAATAAATTGATTATGCAAATGTTATCTCATAAACCACAACACACAGAGAAAAATTTCTAATTACAAATTAATTCAGTATTAATTCTGAACACTTTAAAAAAAATTTCATCAAAATCAGATGAATAGTTTGCCAAAAACAAAATGAAAACGTTTTTACATGCAAAGGATTGACACTTATTTCTGGCATATAAATAACAATCCAACACTAAAACATAATTTCCCAAATCAATATATTGAAAAAACAGAACCTAATCCACAAGAAAAAAACTAATCGAGGATGTGCTCAAAATATCTTCCACCAACATCCAAGTACATGATTTGGATGAAATTCCTCACAGCCTTTAGTGTGTCAGTAGAAATCTCTATATAAGCAGTAATTATGCAGTCTTGAAGATCCTTTATTGTTATTATGCAAGAATGAAAGTTATTGTGACCTTATAAGTTGTTGCTGTTTGTGGACAATCTGATTTTGGGTGTTTCAAAAAATTGAAATATGAGAGATCTAAGTATTCCTGCTGAGGGATGTCTTTCCTAATAAAGTCAAACTGCAGTAGCAGCAACATTCACATTAGCAGCACCATAGCTTATGACCATAGCAGTCATTTCATTAAGTGTACTCAGTCATTGTACTGTACTTGTACCTTGAATTTTGCAAGTGTGGTTATTTTATGCTAATTGAGCAGGAAGACAATGCTGTTGTGGAAACCTCCAAAAATTTCCAGAACCAGATGTGAAAGGGTGTAACATGATTTGTATATAAAATGTTTTTGTTTCATTTTTGGGTGAACTGTTCATCCAATTTTCATGAAATTTTTTTGAAGTGTTCAAAACTGAATGAGGAACAAGTATGTAATCAGAAATTTTTCTCTGTGTTGCAATTTATGAGATAATATTTGATATTTATGGGATTATTCAAATGAATAGATTAGCTCATTTGCATAATCTGTTCATTTGAAGGTCACCATCAGGTAGCCAACCCATGACTTCCTATTTGTTGGTATTAATTAGGGTTTCTTTCCCGGGAACCCGGGAAATTGTAAGATTTTCACACTTTTTGTATTCCCGGGAATTATAGTTGGTTCCTGGGAATTCCCGGGAACTACCGCAAGATAGAAAAAAATCATAAAATATAATTAAATATGTTGAATTGTGAAGTTTAATTTAATCATACATTTTTATTTATGTAAATTTTTATCCATAGAGAGTAATGATGAAATATTCCTTTAGTCTGAATTTGAATTGTGAAGTTTAATTTAATCATACATTTTTATTTATGTAAATTTTTATCCATAGAGGGTAATGATGAAATATTCCTTTAGTCTGAACAAGTCTTTCCTTCAGATCGGAAGAGCGGTTCAGCAGGAATGCCGAGACCGATATCGTATGTTTTTAGGAAAACCAAAATATTTAATTTCGATTCCTTTAGTTTTCCTTGAATAATTATTGCATTCAAAAACTGCACAACTTGGTATTTTAGTTTAAATTTTAATACACATAGCATTCAGTACGTACTACCAATTAGACTACAAACGCTTTTCTGCTCCTAATATGACGTCATGCGCAGATCATACGAAAATTAGCTCTGAGAATAGCACACCTTGTATATTTTCACCATGATTGAGTCTATGGGAGCGGAGAATTACTAACTTTTGTGTCGGCATTAATGCATACGGAATAGTGGATTAAAAGTAACAGCGTCAGTAAGAACGGTGTTTATTTTGGTAGGATTCTAGTTTAGCCATAGCACGCGGATCTATACATTAGAGAATTGAAGATTCGCCGCCCACCGACTGATGTATAAAATACGAATCGACAATTCCGTTGTATTAAAGATTCACTCCAAAACTATCTGGGCTATCAAGATATTTTTATTATAATCTATAATATAATTAAAAACTAAGAATATAATTTCGAGTCGACGGTCGCTTATCATATATCCAAGTACTATGGTTAAACTAGAATCTTGCCGTTTATTTTTATGTAATGGTGCCTCTGGATTTTCAATTTCGAATAAACATTTAATAACATTGCAGTTTGCTTCGTCTGACGGTTAATAGTGCAGCCTTTAGAGCACGCTTTAAAATTACAACTCTCATTGTCAGCCAATTTAGAACCAAAACACAGTTAGAATCTATTGGAATGCGCAGAACATCATTGCGCATCTGATCATATTACAGACAATTATCTGCATATTACAGACATGCAGGACAGTTAGAATCTATTGGAATGCGCAGAACATCATTGCGCATCTGATCATATTACAGACATGCAGATAATTTACTATATGTTAAAATCATGTCAATATCGTAATTTGATTCGAAGTTTATAGCTTATTTGTCAAAATATTCCATTATTTTGTGGCCATTTACTGTAACATCGCCAATAATTTAGTAGACTATATCATCGGCGTAGTAATATAAATGAACTTCGGCTCTCTCATAGACTCAATTCTGACTTCCGATGCTGTCGTCAATTGGTAGGCTCTGTTTTGTAAGGTTGGCTATTTTCGCGAACCTACATTCAATTCTATAGTTGATTGATTCTGTTTTAATGGAATACGTCTGGCCATCAAAACAAAGCCAATGCGATACATGCACATGATGCCATAGCGGTAGTTGTGTCACGTGATAGAAAGAGAATAGTCAAAACTTTGGGAAGTGAAATTTCGAAATGCCGACCTGTTGTTGTGTTTTTGGTTGTTCGAATCGTGTGAAAAAAGATTCATATATAAAAGAATGGAACATCTTTTCATTATTTTCCTCATTCAGATCCAAAGTTAATGCGACAATGGTAAATTTAAATCAAACGAAAGAATTTTAAGACTACTAAGAACTCTCGTAATTATTCAGACCATTTCGAAGAAGAATGCTTTATTTACTAAAACCGCCAAATAAACACCAACTAAAACCGAATGCAATTGAAGTATCTACAAAATTTAAAAATAATAAATGAACCAAAATTGACCATTTAATACAAGCCATTGTAGACTCACTGAAATAAACCAAAATCTACCATAGATATACAAGCCAAGATAGACTCGCTGAAATAAACCAAAATCTACCATAGACTGTTCCTACAACAAGAAAATCAACTGTGTGAGGAGTGGGCATTACAGAAAGTAATTCTAGGCCATGGTAGATTCGCTGAAATAAACCAAAATCTACCATAGATGCGTCTTCAAAAAGAAAATCAACTGCGTAAGGAGTGGGCATTACAGAAAGAAATTGCAGGAACATCGAAAAGAAAGCGTGATGGAAAGGATTCAGAAATTGAATAAGCATTAGATCAACGGATTTCTACAGTTAGCGGGCCAGGCGTAAATATTAGCGGCCCAGTATTGAAGACGGAGATGGGTAAAAAACTAATAATTAGGTGCCTATTTTAATGATTTATTAAAATAGGTACCTAATTATTATTTTTTTACAATTTATTTACCTACGAATTACATATTTTATTTTAGAATTTATTACTTCGTTTTTGGGACAAAATGGCTTGGCCCGACGTGTCCCAATTAAGCGGAATCCACTGTATATACAAAAATTATTAGACACCTCATTTGCTGAAAAAATTGTCACAGATACTAAATAGACTTCTTTTTCCCTCATTTCGGCTTCGATTAAAAAAATATCTTCGTCTCTTATCGAAAGCAAACGTTACTGACAAATTAATGCTCCTTTTTTGCATTCATTAATAAGCTTGGCAAAATCGCCAATTAAATTTAACATTCTCAGCGTATAATTAAGAATTTCAACATTTCTAAAATTTATTAAATACATTGGAACATCTATTATAGAATTTGTAATCAACCGCCCTTTATAGTAAAGCACTAAGCGTCTTCTATGTTTTCCTTCTATCACGTGATTTGGAGTAGCCTCGACTCCAAAGCGTGCGTGTACCTCATTAAGTATAGAATTGAATGTCGTTTGCGAAAATAGGTAGCCTAAACATAGCAGAGCCTACCAATCGACGTCCTCATTTTTCTAGCATCGAATAGGCGATTGAGCAGCCAGTCCAGCGGTTTTCAACCTTTTTTTCTCGAGCCACATACATTTGTTTGCTACATTAAGCAGGCCGCCACACGCTTTATCAGCAGTCGGCAACCAATTGGTGTCACGTGAAAAAAATTTTGAGTCCATCAGGAAGGACCTAGCAAATCAGGAAAATTTTAATTTTTCCAGAATTTAAAAAAAAAATTTTTTATTTCAAAATTCAGGAAAATTTTAATTTTTCCAGAATTTAAAAAAAAAATTTTAATATCAAAATTTTTATTTTTTGCATGTGGAAGAAGAATTCCGCGCTTTCATTAAATTCATGACTGTGCGTTCCGGGCCGCACGTAAAAGCTTGGTAGTCTACATGCGGCCCGCGGGCCGCAGGTTGAGAATGGCTGGTCCAGTCTATAGTAATATAGAACTGATGAGTTATTAATTTGCTTTATTATTTGTATTAAAGATTTAAACAAAAATTAAATTATGCTTTGTTTTAAGTGAAATACAGTATATAATATAATTGAAGTGCTATAAACATTTTTAAATATTTGAAAAAAAAAATGTATTGTCTTTAAAATATTTATCTGATTCAGATAAGTTTTTCATCGTTTGGTTGTTAATAATGACAACTAAATAACAGAAATATAGTACACGAATGAAAATTTTTAATTTTTATCAAAGTACAGTTAAATATTAAATATACACACTAAAACTTACAAATTTTATTAATAATTTTATATTTTTAGAGATTTTGATATATAATGAATATACTAGATACATAAAGATTAAAAATAATTTAAACCATCTTTTTATTTATTGTATTCAATATAAAATTATTTATTTCACTATATTAGCTAATGAGATTCTTTGTTAATACTTTTCAAATAATATATTTCAAAGATGTTTAATTACTATGAATGTTATAAGCATCAATTTAAATTTTTTTGTTTAAAATAAAGATGAAACATTCAGTTGCTTTATCTTAATATATGATATCAGAAATGCTTAGTGTTATTGGATTGTGTTTGGAACAATGATTCCTATGTTTAATAATTCATGTATCTCCGTTCCTTCCGTGGTTCCTTCATATAATTACCATATACACTCATGTACAAGGCAAGGAATATTTTCCAAAATTTTTTTTTTTGAAAAGGGGTTTTCTTTTTGAAGAGTAGCTTAAACACGACCTTAACAAAAATGGAAAAATTTTCAACATCATAAGATTCGCGGCCCGGTTGCGCGATCCGCCATATTTATTCGTAACCAAAATCATCATGTTAGAGTCTCGATTTTGGTTACAAATAAATATGGCGGATATATATATATATATATGAGTGTACATAAATTAATATTTTTGTAGTTATTTAAATATTGAATAATACACATATCAATATATAATCAGAAATATATGAAAAGGTCCCGTTTCGTCCTCGAGCTAGTAGCATCTCTTATGATAGCTGCTGGATCTGCAGAATTTGTTACTAATAATATCTATTTTTCTCAGTTATATTTTTTAATAATATAATTCAAAAATAATAATATTTTTGAATTATAAATTCAAAAATAATTTTTCTGAGTGCTTCAGAAATAAGATCGTCGATTGGGTCAACATTTTTTAACGAATAAACACGGTTACCACTGACGCATATATCAATCAGGAATGTATTAACATAAGAGATACATAAGAGAACGCATAAGAGCTTGAAGTGCCAACCTGGGGCCCGCAGTTATGATTCTAAAAGTTAAATTTGACAAAAGTTTATGAACTTAAAGATAGAAATAGTCGAACTAAAAAAACGAAAATTGTGTGACGAAGCAACAGACAATGATTCAAATTTTAGAAAGAAATGTTTATCGTCAGTACATTCAATGTTTGTGAAAATGATTGCTGAAATAAACGAATTTTAAATATTTTTAATATACAGTATTTACAAAAATATTGAACCAGAAAAATTTCGAGAAGTTATTAAATAACATTTATTGCTTATTAAGAGAAAATATTGGCAATATTAATAATGAAATATTATTATTATTATAGTACATCAGTGTGGGCACGGAGTATCTCCGGGGCAAAGTGCTATGTAAGACATGAATCAAGATATAGCTACTTGTGATGTTTAATTGTGAGTTAACTGTCTGTGTCAGTGCTGATAAACTTTCTTACTATGTTGCATGTACTGAGTAGTGAAGCTTTTTGTAGTGTTATGTATGTCTTGGGACGTAGATCTAGTGTTTTGCGGTTTTTGTGTAGGGTGTGAGGGATTACTCTTGTTGAGGAAATAATGACGGGTACTATGACCACCTTTTGCATTCCCTAATCCTGTGGAGGAGAGAATGATGGGTACTGTGACTACGTTTTGCATTCCCCAGAGATACTTAATTTCTTGTGAAAGTTCTGTGTATTTGCTAATTTTTTGGGTGAATATTTCTTGTGAGAGTTCTGTGTATTTGCTAATTTTCTGGGTGAATGCAACTTAATTTCTTGCGAGAGTTCTGTGTATTTGCTAATTTTTTGGGTGAATGTATCCCGCTCTTCCGATCTCCTGGATCTGTGTGTGTCTGGTATTGAGATGTCTATAATGTAGGTAACTTTGTTCTGTTATTTGCTAATTTTTTGGGTGAATGCATCCTGGATGTTGTGTGTGTTGATATAGCTAATTTTTTGGGTGAATGCATCCTGGATGTTGTGTGTGTCTGGTATTGAGATGTCTATAATACATGCATCCTGGATGTTGTGTGTGTTGGGTATAGAGATGTCTATAATGTCAGAGACTCTTAATTCTTGTGAGAGTTCTATGTATTTGCTAATTTTTTGGGTGAATGCATCCTCTTGATGAAAGTTCTGTGTATTTGCTAATTTTTTGGATGAATGCATCCTGGATGTTGCCTCTGTGTATTTGCTAATTTTTTGGGTGAATGCATCCTGGATATTGTGTATGTCAGGTATTGAGATGTCTATAATGTAGGTAACTTTGTTTTGTTTATTTATGAGAGTGATGTCTGGTCTGTTATGGTGTACGGTTTTGTCTACTAGGATTGTTCTGTACATCTTGTGTGTTGAGTTTTTTAAGATTGTGTCTGGTATGTATTTGTAATATGGTGTGAGTGTGTTTATTAATTTGTGTTTGGTTGCAAGCTTTGGTGTATTATGTTTGCTACTTGATTGTGTCTGTGCAGGTAATCTGTGCAAGCAGCTTGCAATCAGATGTAATGTGTTGAATTGTTTCGTTTGTTAATGTGCTGTCTTTCAGTATGTATTTTCTGTAGTTTTTCGTGTTTATTACCTGGTCTTGTATTGCTATTATAAACCCTTTTGTTTCAGTAATTAGATCCCCTGATTAACCAGCTGTCGCGCTAACCGAATAACGGTATCAATTTTTTAAGTCGCACTAATCGAGGCCTATCTGTACTATAATACAATAGTGTATTTATATTAATGTTTTTGGAATGCTTTAACATTGATATATATAAAAAAAACAATGATTTTTTGGTATCTAAGAACCAATTTTACAAATTTTCATCTAATGAACAATTAAGGACCCACTTATCTTTGTAAATTGAAAGATACTTGTTCATCTCATGTAAAATCATTAATGACCTGATTACAGATTTTTATCAATAATCATATTATATTATTTTTATTAATTATTTATAAATCATATAGATATGATATATACATACTATAAATAACATAATTTGTTTTGTATAATTTAATTCCTCTGATCTTTTCTTCCTTTCATTAAAAAATGTTTATCTGCCATATATAATAATAAAATAATGTAATTTTGCTATTATAAATCAAGTAACTTGCCTGTGTTATCGTAATTTTTATGAAATATATAAATTTGTTAACATATTAATTACTGGTTCTGGTTCTCTGTGAATTGAGATAAAAAAAATATTTAGTGCATTATATTATATTTTGATATTTAATGTGTTATAACTACTATAATATATTATATAATGTTTAAATCTCAGCAATTTTTTATTGTTCATAATTATTTCATTTATAAAGAAACTTTTTTTAAACTCAATTATTCTTTAGATCTTAATTTTGGTAGTGATGTCATAAAGATTAGATGATATCATTGCTATTCATGTTTAAAGATAAGAATATTTTCTCTTTTATGACATTTTTGAATAGTGAGTCAGGACTGTAAAAATTATTTTAACCAAATTAAATTTAAATACAATAACTAGTGAAAAATAGAAACAAAGTAAAATAGTAATTGATAGTAATTTGTCAAATTTATAGTTCTCTCTTTGCATTAAGCAAAGAGAGAGCTATAAATTTAGCAGATGTAGGACAAAATACATTTGGATTTTGAAACTCAACTCTAGTAGTATCATTTTTCACTTTATTAAATAAGAAAGAAATATTATTACAATCTGATGGATTTATAAAAAAGCAAGGCAGTCAAGTTGCAATATTTTCTGAATTACACATATTTAAAATATGTAAATTAAATTTTTTGTAAAAATTTTTATATTCAAAATATTTATCTTTATTAATTTAATATGCAATGCAGTCTTGCAATTTTACATGCTAATAGTGCAATAATGGGATACAATATTGGTATAATAGCTTTAAGTAAATCTGTTAATTCTTATCTCTCAATAGTAATAATATCATGTGTCATAATAACTGTTGTAATCAGTGGTGGATCGAGTCAAGTGGAGGCCCCAAGCAGTGAAAATCTCGGGGCTCAAACTCAAGTTAGGAAAAAAAAGTTTCAAGAAAATTCTCATTAAGTTATTAACAAAAAAGTAATAAAAAATTTCATACCATAACACATTAAATAAATTTATTAAAAAAACATATTTTTTACAAGAATTTCTGTCTCACTTTATTTCTTGCTAATTCATCAATTATTTTGACAGTGCCAATTCAGTTTAAAATTTCCTGCTCTATATACAGAATAACCACATTATTTAATCTTTCTTCTCCCATAGTATTCCTTACATAATTTTTTACACTCTTTAAAACTGAAAATGATCTTTCTCCCAATGGATTAGATAAGGGAATTGTTAAAAAATTTTCAATAATATTTCAACATTCAGAAATGTACAAGACATTTCTTTGGCAGCTCGATAGATGTCTGGTGTGGTTTTTATCATATCCTTGTTTTCTTTTAGAAATATTAAAAAATGATCAAATTCATCTTCAAAAGTACAAACATCAATGTTATCATCATGATATTTGGATAACAAAATATAATTATTTGATATATACAAAAAAAAAACGTAATTTTCCTCAAACCTAATGAAAACACATTTTAAGACCTTGGGCCCTTTGGTATTCCGAGGCCGTACATGGCCTCTTACTGCTTAATCCACCACTGGTTGTAATGTGCATCATATTACAAATACTTATATAACATCTTGTCTTTTAAATATTGACTTATATATATTACCTAATTGACTTAAATGAATCAACTTATATATTGATAACATTGCAAAAATGCAAATATTATGTAAGGTATGATTTTTACTGCTAAATGATACCTAGCTCTGAATGACTACTGGAAATAGTTCAGATCTCCGATTGTTACATATATTGTATTTATATGTAAAGAAAAATGAGCATCTATTATTTCAGAAGAAAATTAGTTACATAAGATAAATACATTTAAGCTTTTCTGTAATAATGAAAATCATAAAATAGTATTCAGTTTCTGTAATTAAGAAAATGCATGTTCAATATTAAATAAATGTAAAAATAATAAATAGAATATGAAAGTAATGTGCTGTTTTATGAAAAGTCTTTACAGAAGATTATATTAATAAAATTTTATTAAAACAGCTAAAAAAAAAAAAAAATATGAAAAATTTTTAAAAATACTATATTAATTATAAAACTGCCAATATTTTTTAAGAGGCATAATGAAGTGATTCATCAGAATACAGTCAGTTCTTGTTATTTGTGGAAGTTACATTCTGTAAATTCTTTGTGAATATTGAACCATTTTATGCCTATGGGAAATATAGACAATATTTTTTAAGAGGCATAATGAAGTGATTCATCAGAATACAGTCAGTTCTTGTTATTCGTGGAAGTTACATTCTGTAATTTCTTTGTGAATATTGAACCATTTTATGCCTATGGGAAATATAAAATTAGGTTCCTGCAAAACTTTCTTCCCAACATTTTCAGCCTTTGCTTTATGTTTTAGTAGTTGAATACACAAATATGGATTATGCAAATAATGAGAATCGACTGTAAATGTCATAAATTTTCCAATGCAATATTTAAAAAAAATTGAATAATAATAAATAATTGTAAAATGGTTAATTTTTTTTATATTACTATTAACCAGAAGGTAGTAAATTTTTATATATATTGTATATATAAATTTACTTAATAATATATATAATACATAAAATTTTTAGCTTATAAAACAAAGTTATAATAATATAATGTAAATTGTACATATACGATACTTATAAGTTATCTGTATCCTATATTTTGCTTTAAATAGAGTAAAATTATAATTTGTATAATTGTCTATAAAAGTAATTATTGTTACAGTAGTGAGATAATTATTATAATGCTACTATATAAAATTGCAATAGCATTATATAATACACTAAATTATGATGTAAAAAATTTTGACTTGCAAAATATTCTTAAGTGACTGCAAAATATCAAGTTAAATTTGTGGAAATCTGGTAACCTCTGTCTTCCCTCTTTCTATTAATAAAATGGTTTCTAAATTTAGATTAGAATATTATGAATAAATCATTTATAAATTAAATTATTTATACTGTGTATAATTTTTATGTTATTTTATATATCTAATTCAATCTAACTAGGGGATTGTTAACCATCATAAAGATATTTTACTTTGCACTAAAAGACTGTTTTTGTTTTACAGGGAAATAATTATCTTTATGAAGATTAATATTGGAATATGTATGTGTAATAATAGAATCTCAAAGTATTATTTCTTAATTTGATCATTTTTTAAAATTTTTGATACAGGTAATTTCTATCAAGTTATTTTCATATTCAAAAATATAAGCAATTTATATATATTCATGATATTTTTCCCCGTTTTAGATTAAAAATGAAGTTAAACGGAGGGCCAAAACAGTACATGCCCCTTCCTCAATCTCAGAGTGATGAAGATGAAAATTCTTTTTTAAAACTATCAAAACTTCAATCTTTAGAAACAGAAAAAAATGGAATAGCTAATGGTTGTGCGAAAAATGCCGACAATAAAGAAATCAAAAATCATGAGGAGAAACAGTCAATGTCGACATTACGTAAAATTTTTTTTGTCTTCTCAATATTCTTGTGTGTTTTCTTCATCATATTATTTATATGGATCATTCCTTGTCAGTTACCAATTTCGCCAATTAGTTCAGTGACTAAAGATTGGTCTCTGGTACTAAATAATATAGGTATGTTCAGCTATAATAATAATAATAATAATATAATTATTAATACTTAATAATAATTTATTTTATTACAGATTCAGTCACAACATTATTATTAGCAAGTCATTCTTTACTTCCACATCCATTTATAATAATGGGTTTTAAAGATCAGCAGGATAATGTAACTGGTCTTACAGCAATAAATAGCATTACTGGACAACAGATTTGGACTACCTATCTTCATGATGTTCCCATATATGCTAGTTTTGACAAAATGGATGTTAATAATGATAATATTCCAGATTGTTTAATTTTAGGAAATCAAGGCTTGTTATTTGT
Source organism: Olivierus martensii (assembly GCA_000484575.1). Classification (NCBI taxonomy): domain Eukaryota; kingdom Metazoa; phylum Arthropoda; class Arachnida; order Scorpiones; family Buthidae; genus Olivierus; species Olivierus martensii. Next base: position 50,253 of record AYEL01027364.1, on the reverse strand, counting down.
TATAAATATTATGGATGGTAAATATATATTATTATTGAAATTTGTAATTTTGGACATTTTGGTATGAATAATGAGATATTTCTCACAGACAAAAATAAAAAAAAATACCCTTGACGATAAAAATGATGTATTATATACAACTGGAACATGATAACAAAAATGTATCAATTAGAACATGCTTTCTTGATTATTGAACCACTATAAATTAATTTTCAATCCAGAGACTTTATTTTTCATTAAATATATCATACCATATTTTTTTGTGTAATTTTTACCGTGATATGATTCCTTTTTTTTTTGACATATTTTTAATATGAAAGGAAGAAAAGAGAAAATTCAACAAATCTTATTGAATTTTTTTTTTTTTTTTTTTGACATATTTTTAATATGAAAGGAAGAAAAGAGAAAATTCAACAAATCTTATTGAAATATAAAATAAAAATACTGAATTAGTCTAATTATAAGGCAAAGATTAAAAATTCCATAGCAAAAAAAAAAAAAAATTATATTGGAAATTATGAAATAAGAATGGAGGCCAAAAAATTCTTACCCTCACCATGTTATACAGGTGCTATAGATCTGTAATTGTAGATAATGATAGGTTGCTGTCTTACATGTCTAAGATGCATGCCTTTTTTGTTTTGACGGGTTCTGTTTAACCAAAGTTAGAAGCATGATAGTACAAGAAGTATCGTGCTGGACAAAATTGAATATTGAGCCATGATATGGTTCCTTCATCTTCAATGGAAAACTGCATAAACAGTCCACAAAGAGATGTCAGTCATGTATGGTGAGGAATATCCATACTGTAAGACTGTGAAATGATGGAAACAGGAATTCAAATGTGGTTGCACAAGCCTACAGGATGATTCAAGAAAATACTGTCCAGCAAGACCATATTATTTGTGTTTTGGGACATCAAAGGTGTCATATTGACAGATTATGTACAAAAAAGGTCAACAATACTACAGGAACTTGATACAAAAATTATGGAATAATCTCAAGGAAAAAGACTTAATTTGCAGTCAAAAGTTGTTGTTGCTGCTGCTGCTGCTAGAATGACAATAGTGGAATAATCTCAAGGAAAAAGACTTAATTTGCAGTCAAAAGTTGTTGTTGCTGCTGCTAGAATGACAATGTACCTGCACACAGATCTGCAGAAACAGTCACTTTTCAAGTATAGCATGAAACGTTATCTCATCCCCATATTCTCCTGATCTAACATCTTCAGACTTCTTTCAATTCAACAATATGAAAAAAATCATCTATGGAGAAATTTCTTTGATGATGAGGAGGTCATTACTGCTGTGGCAAGCTAGTTTGTCACCAAATCTGCAGACTTTTACAAAATGGTATTAAACAAATGTGAGAAATATGTGGCTCTAGGACAGGTGTGTCAAACTGGTGGCCTGCGAGCCGCATTCGGCCCTCGATGTGATTTTCTGTGGGCCTCAATACCAGGTGTGTCAAACTGGTGGCCTGCGAGCCGCATTCGGCCCTCGATGTGATTTTCTGTGGCCTTCAGTACTCAACTAAAATGAAAATCAGAACAATATGTTATGAGATAATAGGAAGTAACTGTTGCTTTATAGCTATGTCATATACTATGATACACTAATTTGATTTTAATGAAATGTAAATTGCAAGAGTTCTTTTTTCCGATTGGCCTTATCGGACATATATGTATAGATGACACTGATCTTTCAAATTGGTGTCACAAATTAAGTGATTTCCTGCAAGGACTACATTGTTTTGTGTGAAATTTCTTATCAGAAAACAGAAAGCCATAAATGAGAACCTGTATTTTTTTTTTTGGATAGACAAATATAATGGTCAAGTTCCAAACATTTCCTCTTTGAAGGACATACGTAAAGAATGCACTAATAGGCTTGTTAAAGATTTATTTGTTGTCTGAGTTCTTTTTTCCGATTGGCCTTATCGGACATATATGTATAGATGACACTGATCTTTCAGATTGGTGTCACAAATTAAGTGATTTCCTGCAAGGACTACATTGTTTTGTGTGAAATTTCTTATCAGAAAACAGAAAGCCATAAATGAGAACCTGTATTTTTTTTTTTGGATAGACAAATATAATGGTCAAGTTCCAAACATTTCCTCTTTGAAGGACATACGTAAAGAATGCACTAATAGGCTTGTTAAAGATTTATTTGTTGTCTTATTAACTATTTAAAAAATTTAAGTAGTTATGGTTATTTGAATTTATAAAATTTTAATTTAAGTTTTTGTTTTTGTACAGAAAATGTGACTTTTAATGCTTAATAGCAAGAAATAGAATTAAAAAAATATAAATAACTAAAAGCAATTATGTAGCAGTTATATATTTTTGTAATATATTCATTTGATTACACAATTTTTTTAATCATCCTATTTATATTTCTGGATCTTTGCTGTGGGCCATATTACATTTTAGAATAATCTTACAGACTCATTAAATATTTGTAATATATTCATTTGATTACACAATTTTTTTAATCATCCTATTTATATTTCTGGATCATTGCTGTGGGCCATATCACATTTTAGAGTAATCTTACAGGCTCATTAAATGGCCCTTGAATTAAAATGAGTTTGACATGCCTGCTCTAGGAGATAAGCTGAAGAACCAAATTTCAGATCCATCATGATGAGAGTAAGAACTTTTTGGCTTCCCCTTGTATAAGTTAATTATAAGACTTTGTTCTTTGACAAACATTCTCCATTTTATAATATACATTAGCACTGTATATTTGATGTCTCATTTCAAATTTTACATATAAGATAGTTTTAATTTACAACTGATATTTATAAAAAATATTTAGTAATATAAGTTCAAAGAGACTGCACTAACCATAAACTAAAAACAATATAATATACATTAGCACTGTATATTTGATGTCTCATTTCAAATTTTACATATAAGATACAGTTTTAATTTACAACTGATATTTATAATAAATAAACTTACGATAAATTTAAGCACTAAAAGCAGTGAGTTAAAGAAACAAACTTTACTAAACTGTAGTAATAATGTTTTCGATATACAACGATATAATCTTCAGTTATAAACAGATGAATCTGTTTATAACTGAAGATGATATCGTTGTATATCGAAAACATTATTACTACAGTTTAGTAAAGTTTGTTTCTTTAACTCACTGCTTTTAGTGCTTAAATTTATCGTAAGTTTATTTTATGTTTCAAGCGGTGTTAAATTTCTTTGAATTTTATTATAAAAAATATTTAGTAATATAAGTTCAAAGAGACTGCACTAACCATAAACTAAAAACAATACTCAAAAGCCCTTTAGCAGTCAAAAGATTTTATTCAGTAACATTTGGCATCTTCTTCAGCTGAAGATGATGCCAAGTGTGTTGAAAACGTTACTGAATAAAATCTTTAACCTGCTAAAGGGCATTTGAATATTGTTTTTAAATATTTAGTAGTGTTTTAACTTTGAAATAACAATAATTACTTTATAAACAATGGAAATTTAATGCTGAACTCTATTAAATGTTAAAATCATATATAAAAAATGTACCAATTCACATTTTTCTGTAATAAAATATTTATTGCAATTTTTCATAGATAACTGTGATACTCACCCAAAAATTTATCAGAAATCTTTAAATTCAACAAATACTGAATAATTCCAGAATTTATAATCAAATTTATAAAGTTTCTTATGTAATTTAATAAATGTTAATGAAATAACATTTATTAAACCTTAACATTTTCTAAGAATTTATAATCAAATTTATAAAGTTTCTTATGTAATTTAATAAATGTTAATGAAATAGAAAATGTTAAGGTTTAATAAATGTTAACGAAATAGAAAATGTTAAGAAAAATTTTGAGCTATTAATAATCAAAAAAATATTTTAATACAAGAAAAATATAATAAGTAGGATATTATGATTAATATTATAAAATAATTCCAGGATCACAAAATCCTGAGATTAGAAATCACTCATTCCTGATTTCAGGATTCTCCAAAAACATCCTGATCTCAGGATTGAAAACTCTTATTATTCTTTTTCATCCATTTAGTCGTGGCCGACCCTTGGAGACTTCATACGTCAATTTTCTCCAAACATTTCTATTGAGAGTTCTTTCTTTTAGCTGCATCAAATTCAAGTTCGTATCCAATTTTATAGTGTCAAACCATCGGGTTCTTTGTCGTCCTTTCCTTCTGTCTCCACTGATCATTCCCAACATTAAGTCTTTTTCGAGTGAATTTGTCCAAAATATGTCAGTTGCAACCGGGTGATTTTTCCTTCTAGCGACAGATCAGGATTTATGCGTTCCAAGACTTCCTTGTTTGTGACCCTTGCTGTCCATGGAATTCGAAGCAACCGTCTCCAGCACCAAAGTTCGAAAACATCAATTTTTCTCCTGTCAGTCTTTTTTTTAGAGTCCAGCTTTCACACCCATATGTTACAATTGGAAAAACAATTGTCTTCACGATCTTGCGTTTTATTGGAATTACTATATAATTAATAAAGCATATTCTGATTGATAGATTTTTGTCAACGTATGAATTAAGAAGTATCTCATCATTCTTATTTTATAATTTAGACAAATAATATGTAAATGCCTTTCATTCCAGGCCATAAAATATGGTATTTTCATGACCATACAAGAATTACAAATCTTCCTGTACTTTTACCACCTGTATTATTTCCTTCATGTGAAAATAGAACATCTTATGATTTGATTGGCATAATTTCCGATGAAAATCTTAAACTCTATCTTGTTAGAATAAATATATCAACTGGAGGTCAAAAGGGTGATCCATTAGCAATTACAGTCTGCGATGGAAAGATGACTGAACTAAACAAATGGAACAATAGTGAAATATCAGTAGTTTTTCATTGCAGAGATGAGAATAGACATGGTATATATTATTAACAGATTATATATGCGTAAATAGCATTAACTGATAAAATTATATATTTTTTTAATAGTTAACATTTGGAGTCTATCTCGAAGTGCAATTTGCAATTCAAATCAAAGTGATGTTAACTGGAAAAGGTTATATAGGTAAGATTTTTTTTGTCTTTAATATTAAAGATTATATTCATATAATAACAAAAATTTATAAATTTTATAGTTTAAAAAATGCAAATAAAGTCATTGTTAAACCTGTTGAGAAAAATATTATTATAGCATGGGACGACGGAAATATGATCTTATTAAATGGGTCAAATATTAAGTGGAAATCATCATTCAATTTTATGGAATTAAGGTAAATTTACTTTTACAAGCAAAGAACAATATTAGAGGTTTAATTATTATTAATTTTTTTAGTGTTATATTTGATGGATATTTTATGTCAACCAAATTAGAAACTGCTTTGGTTATAAAAGATTATAATGGAACTAATATGGTAAGTATCCACTTTAATAATTTTGCATACATAGCATACTTTTTATGTTAAAAGTTTTAAAATTATCTAGGTAAGCATTATAAATATTGAGAATGGCAACATAACGTGGTCCAAAATCATTTCTGACACCATCATATCTGCCAAAAAAATTTCAAACATTTTGCCAAAGAGTGATGGAATCTTGTTAAAGTTGATTTCGCCATCAGTACCTCTTCATGAAAAGGTTTTAAAATAAATCAATTTATTATTAAATAAAATTTTGTTTTATAAATTTAATTATTATTAATTTCCAGTTTGCTAACAATAGTTTATTGAAAAATTTGCCCAATACTACAGTTGATATTCAGTCGAATATTAACATCCTCAATGAATCTTATGTTTTATTAATGTGTTGGAAAAGATTTTCTTTCACACCATTATTTCAAAAAACACTTCTAACTAAATGTGAAAGTAAGTTTATTCCAATATATAAATATTTATATATTTTTTATTTTTTGTAACTACAATTTTAAATTTTATTTATAGATCAATGCTGGCCTGATATGCATTTGTCCAGCAATACAGGTAATTATCTATCATGCTTTTTTCCATTATCACAAACTTTTCTAACAATTTAAAATTCTTATTAGGAATTGCATCACCGAATAAGGATGGATCAGTCCGCACTCTAACCGTTTCATCAACTCTCATTCCCAATAATACTTCTTTTATTTCTCAAACCACTCTGACGAGTGCAACTTTTCAATTTCAGCAGTGTTCGATAAGATGAAATACATTTATTTATATTATCTTTGTTTCTCAGGATTATTTATAAAGGGAAAAAACAACTAGTCAAAATACATCTTAAAGGACTTGTTTTGCACAAAAGAAAGACGGAAAAATAAAGTATTTACTGTCATATATTTTATTTCTATCTATAAATATGTCCATTCAATTTATTTATTTTTAAATTAATTCATCTGCATATACTACATTTTGAGTTTTTCCAACAACAGCAATGGCAGGTTTGGTTTTCATACCTTTGCTGGCAGCCTAGATAAGAAATAAGAACTCAGTATTCAAGATTTACTATGTTGGTTGTGTTATGAAATTTACTTACATTAGTTATACTTTGCACACTAATTTTGTCAATTTCTTTTTCGAGTTCTGCCACAGGAATAAGTTTCTTAAAATTATCTGCTTGAAATGCAATGTCTTCCAAACATTCACTGTGACTATCTTGTGCAAAATTAATTGCAGCTTTCAATTTTTGCCTGAAATTAAAATTTTGTTAACTAGTAATTTGGCAATTGTATTTAATTTGTAAAAAAAGATTACTTTGCAATGCGTAATTCTTCTTCAGATGGGCCCGTCTTTACAGCACTTTTTACTTCACCGACTGCAGCTTTTAATATCTGAAATGAAATTTCAATAACTTCCAGATAATTTACATAGCAAAGTTCTTAAAATACTACTTACATCATTAATATCCTTATTTTCCGCTGAAACATAAATTCCAAAAAGTCCATTATCAGAGTAATTGTAATTAATACTCGAAATCTGAAACAGTTAATTGGCTTGTCAGAAAAAATTACAATAATTTATAAAGAATACTGTAATTACCTTTGGATTATAGTCGTATTTTTTTGAAATTTTACTAAATCTGGATGCAGATCCATCACTATAAGAAATCGAGGATGTATTTCCCAAAACTTGTTGAAGCAATGCTAAGCTGAGAACATCATCTAACTTTTGTGCACTTTTAATAGAAGACAAAAAATAATTATTTTTGCTATAATTAAACATATCTTTGTCAATAAATGTATAATTACCTAACTCCTTCCATTAAAACAGCAGCATGTGTGAGAGGAGTATTCATCCCAACACGCACATCACCTGTATAAAAAGAATTCCATTTCACATTTATTCATTATGTTTTTGATGGAAACTGCCATCTTAATAAATACATTAGTAAATCTATACATGTTCACCTGAAGTAAATTTTGAAGAATTGACAGTAGATCCTCCCTTTGCATGGGCAATTTCAAAATTTTGTGAATAGCCCAGGAGTTTATCATGATCTACACCTACTCCAACAACAGTTATGCGATCTGCTGTAAAGCAGCTCTTCACATAGTCATGCAACTGAAATTGTCATCTTTCAAAATTATGCTAAAAAATACGAATAGAATAAACTGTATAAATATTACCATCTCACTTGTATGAGATCCCAACTTATAATCTGGACAAAATAACGAGTTATTTAAACCTCCACGGAAGGCTGCTTTATGCATGGATTCTACAAGAACTATAAACAAAAAAAGATTGTCGATTGAAAAATTTTACCATTAAACAAAAATAAAACATTATTACCTGCATCAGGATTATTTGCAAACTTGGCAATATCCACTTTCATTCGTGGCAAAAAATCATTGAGTTCCCAATGTTTGAAAGCAGGCTTGGATATTACTTCAGTTAGAAAGGCAATAGTATTGTCCCTAAATTAAAATCAATAGTCAAAAATTTTGAATTTAAGATTAATCAAATCAAAAAAGTTTCAAAAATTTAGTTTTATGCAAAAAAGCTAATTTATGGAACTTTAAAATCAACATAAAATTCAAATTTAATAATTTTAAGACTTCTATTATTGATTTATAATATTCCTTATACCATATAACGGGTGTTCAACTCGTTGATCGCAGAGCGATTTTTGATCGATCTCATTTATTTTATCTCTTTAATTAAAACTGAAAACATAATATTTTATTTATTGTTATTTTGTAATTCTCTTTAAGTGCATTGCTATTGTTTGTTTATTTTTGTTAAAATTATCTAATCAGTAATTTTTTTATAAGTTTGGGTAAATGAATTAATTTGGATCAGTGGAAGTTAAACAGCAAGCTGTCACCTAGTCTATATAAGAGAGTAGATTGCCAAAGAGCACAATATAGAAAAGTAGCTTGCATAGTGAAAAAGGTTGAACACTACTGCCATATAATAAGTACAAAAGGGGTGCATGTGCAAGTGTTTAGTCAATAATAATTCTAATTTTATAATTATTTTGAAAATCTGTAACATTAAATTGTCAGTTTAGTGTTTCTATCAATCAAAGCATAATTTTATATAAAGTTGTACAATACAAACAATATCACATTTTCCTTACTGATTTCTAAGGCAGAGATAAAAATTGAAAAGATATATTAAGATAAATAATAATATTGCATTGAGTAGCTAGCCTATCCGTTTCTAAATTGAAACCTATCTGTTTCTAATACAGGTAGTCTTTGACTTATGATGGGATTATGTTCCATCTCCATTGTAAGACTATTCTGACATAAACGAGGACTTTTTAATTCTTGATTTATTTGATTTCTGTTTTAATATTTTCATAAATTAAGTTTATATTTAACTTAAAACAGTTAAACAAAGCTCTCCTCGCCTTCTTTTTTACATTGGAATTTTCATCAATAATATTACCGTATTACTTCAAATTTAAGCTGCCCTCAAACATTACAATACAATACAATACAAACAATATCACATTTTCCTTACTGATTTCTAAGGCAGAGAATATATCTTTTCAATTTTTAAATATGGCCAGATATGACGCGATTCTACAACCTACTATCAAACAGCAACTGGATTAAATCAGAAAAATATGAACGAGGGACCACCAAATAAACTGTTATCAATAATCATAATACTATGCTCATGCATAGAGTGTAAAGCAAAAACACGAATGTTGGGAAGTGGGAGAAATAAGATGTTAAAATATTCGTTTTGAATTTAAGCTGCACCCAAATTTTACATCTTAAAAACTGGACTAAAAAGTGCGGCTTAAATTCAAAGTAATACGGTATATCTCTACTGGACATGACAGAGTTATAAGAAGATATAGTAAAAAGGCTTTACTTGCTGATTAATAGCAAAACTGCAATGTGTATACAAAAAGATTGGGAGAAATAAGATGTTAAAATATTCGTTTTGAATTTAAGCTGCACCCAAATTTTACATCTTAAAAACTGGACTAAAAAGTGCGGCTTAAATTCAAAGTAATACGGTATATCTCTACTGGACATGACAGAGTTATAAGAAGATATAGTAAAAAGGCTTTACTTGCTGATTAATAGCAAAACTGCAATGTGATATATGTATATATATGCAAGCAGCAAAGTTGAATTAAAAAATTTTTAGTAATAATTTTTGCCCGTCGTAAGTCAAGGACTACCTGTTTACTACTAGCCCATTAGATTTACTTAGAAATTCATGAAAGGGAGGAAATAGCAGCATTTATGATTTATTTATTCAATTTTGATCTCTGCATTTTTATTGGACAATTTACTAGTAAAATATAGCATTCATGATTTATATAAAATAAATTATGGAAAATATTTTTTCCATTATAGAACATAAATATCTACCATATTTATAAGTTACCAATGTGAACATGTTGCTTGATTTGTTTTGTATATTTGTTTGTTGATTTTAAATATCGTATTATCAATATGGAATTATCTTCTTTTTAATCAGGGAACAATATTCTGCAATCCTCTAGTTCAGGGATTCCCAAAGTTTTGCCTAGTTGGGCCAAATTGTAAATTCCAAAATATTTGGCAGGCCAAAAAAGTGTTATGGAAAAATACATTCAAATTGATAAAAAATTAGACACAAGGGAAAGATTTATACTAATCGTTCAAAAATAGCAATTAATACTCTGCCTAGAGAAGATATATAATATAAATAAACAAGCACCAAGGCAGGAATAAAAATAACTGAAACATATAAGTTTTACAGTAGTAGCGCTTTCGATTTTTATTTAAATCCTCTTCAGCTACATAAAGATAGGAACAACAAAATAAGTTCTATCAAACACAAAAAGAATTCTTAACTTTAAACAGTGTTGCTATAGCAAGTAAGAGTAAGTAGCTGTAGAGGATTTAAATAAAAATCGAAAGCGCTACTAACTGTAAAACATAATCGTTCTTATTTATGACAATAATTACTTTTTATTACAAACTGTTTAAAACAACAATTCAAAAAATAATTAAAAAAATAACTAAATTTCATCAATCTGAAGTGTGTGACTTGTGCAGTTGTTGTTTTCTTTTAATAGTAATATTGAGCCTTGGTTCTAAGTAGGTTGAATGTATTCTTAACACCACTTGTAAAAGTTCATCAATTAATTTTGATCTCAATTTGGACTTAGTAATTCTCATGATTGAGAAAGTTTTTTCACTTATACAGTAGAAGACTAGTATTAGAATTATTAGAATTACCGCTTATTAGAATTACTTTGGGACCGATCTATTTTGATAACAATAACCGATTGATAACATTAAGCAGTGCATGTCAAAAAAATTTTCTATTTTTTTTTTATTATATAGTATATACTGTATTTTGCTGTTATATACAATGTAATCTCGATTCATCGTTTTGGTCAGGACGCCCAAAAAACTATGGATACAAGAAAATGATAGATGCAGAGATATAAAAAATAAAAAAAAAATGAATATTAGATTAAAAGATAGAGCTTTGTATTATTATTATTAGCATTATAACTGATCGAGGAACACTTATTGAACTTTATACTGTATATTATGTAATCATTTAAACGAAAAAGTGGAATGAAATGATTTACACTTAATGCTGCCAATTCCAGTTTATGGAAAATTATGAAGAACTAGAGCAATAGTAAGAAAATTCTTACACAAAAATAATTTTATTTTTTTTTCAATAAAGGGAATTATAAAGTCGCTAAATCTCTATATCAGCAATTTTAAACTACATATTTCATCATAAAAAAAAAAAAAAACATTAAAAATTGCCAGATCTGGCAACAGTAAGGCTGTGCCATTCATAAGGGCAAGACATGCAGTGAAACCATCTTAAAGGTGCCGCGAAGTTTTGAAAAGCCGTCGTATTTGTCTATGAATTTTATTAAATCAAAAACTTACATCATTCTAATAATTGTTAATTAAAAATGTACACAAATCATATCTTTCCATTTAAGTCGAATCTGCATTATTTAAAATGGAGGACAAGTAGTAGTAATTTTTGTTGAACTAATTTTTGTACTACTGTTTTATGGAGGACAAGTGATTATCTTCAGATTTTCTCGTTTTTTGCCTAAATTTCGCTGAAAACGAAGCAATAAATGAACAATTAACAAATAATATTGTTTATTTTAATAGATTTAACCAATATTTTAGTATTATCTACAATATTTTATAGCGATGTGTCAATTCTGATTACTATAAGCGGAGTTTTCATAATGTATTTTAATATGGATGATTCGGGACCGTAAATTTTTGATAACAATATCCACGATTACAATAAGCGGCTTCTACTGTATATACGAAAAAACTTTCTCAATACATATTTGGAAGCACTTATACGCCCTACATGTATTTTTTTAATTGAACAATTTTTAATTATATGATGATTTACATTTTTACAAAAAAATAAAATTTTTATCTTGATGAATTCAAGATTGCAGATGATCTGACATCGTGGGCCTCATTTCTAGGGTTTGAGGGCCGTGCACTTTGGGAAACCGTGCCCTTAGTTCGTTTAACTCTGATAATTTTTAATGAAAATTTTGATTCAAAAACTATTTTTTCAGCATACAAAAACTTTGATCCCAATTATTTACATTAACTAAGGAATACCTGTATTCTACTATCATAAAGTTTGTCAAATTTTCTTTGGATTTAATGTTTTGAACACTACAACCATATCAGGCACTGTGCAAGATATAGCTACATGATAAACAAATCACATAAAATCACTTTACCATACAGAATTGAATGTATTCCAAGTAAAAGAAATCTCAAATCTACATAGGACTGATAAAACTTAATAATTTTTTCCAAGTATTAAATTTGCAGAATGTGATATAGTAGAGTCTCCATAATTCAACACACATGGTTCCGGGGCTTGTCGGATTATTGGATGTTCAATAAAAAATGAATTACACAAATGAATACATTTAGTTTATTAAGATTTTCCTGTCACTGCTCTTGCTGTTCAAATCTTTCACAAAACCCTTAATTTTATCCTGATTTTTTTAATATCACAAATAGTAGCTCGTTCAGTAGCATAAAACGAAGCCAAATCACTAAACTTTTCTCTCAAGTCAGGTTTCTTAATTATTTATGCCTTTTCGACCATAGTCAATGTCTTATGTTTTCATTTTTCACTTTTTCCGATTATATGTAAAGATAAATAACAAACACTGAACAGTAAAAACACTATTTTACAGTAAACAGTGTACTGAACTTAAAAAATAGTCCGATTATAATAACTGCGCAACGAATGAATACTGACTGACAATTTGTTTTACATCATTTTTTCTCACATGGACAAGTTGTGACCATTGTTGTGATATGAAAATTTTACATGGGTGAAGCAACGGTTCGCAGAATGTCGGACTATTGGAAGTGTTGGACTAGTGAAGGGCCGGACTACAGAGACTCAACAAACATATTGCAATTTTGTTACTCATGAATATATATAAAATGAAGAATTAAAAGATAAATTATATATATTTTATACTTACAAGTCATCTCTTAAGCAATCTAGTGTATAAATAATGTGTTCTCTTGTGGCAGAAGCACTATAGAAAATAAAAATATAAATATTAAAATAAATATTTCAGTAGAGTCTAATTCAAAATAAACATACGTTAATCTTCCTCCCACATATTCAATATTTCTCGTGATGCCAAAGACTGTTTTATTTTTCGTTGACTGTAAAACGTCAGAAAACAAAATTTTATCAAATTAAAATATTTTCTAAATTTTATGAGATTGAATCATTCACGTACCAATCCAGCCGCATTTCGTAAGCAATGAGAAATTCCCAAATTATCGTCATTTTCAAAACGTGGTCCAGCTTTCACTAACACAGATACACTTGAAATAGGAGAATAGTTTTCTACAGATGCTATTATTTTCCCATTAGGTAGGTTGGTAATCTATAAATTATACGATATGGCTTAAAAGACGCATTAGAAATTATAATCAATTAACTTAGAAAGGAATAAAAACCTTTGGATCCTGTCTATATAATGGTGATGGCTGAGATAATGTCTGAGCTGCTGCCTGAGTAGCATATTTGGAATTCTATGCAAAAAAAAAAAATTTATATTTAATTAAAATATTTAATGTATAATGAATTTACAATAATAATGAAAAATTTTTTGGGATTTCATAAAAATTCATTTAGATGAAACTTTTAAACTTCTAATAAGTTTCTTCTTTTAAAGAAGCAAATTATATAATTATAAATATGGACTGATGTGACATTTGTATGTTATTTGTGCATATTTTCTTAACATCTTTTTTATGAATTATTGCTTGACTAGTTTAAATTTGAATACTTATCTTAGATTATTTTGTGCTAAGGTTGGTCAATTTATCATCAAACTTTCAAGATTTGATGAGAATAAAAATAAAAAAAAAAAAAAAAACCAACACTGATAATCAGTACAGACAGCATAATTTATACTTTTTGCTCGAGTGATGAAATCACAAGTGCAGGAGAAAAATTATGTGCAGTTCATAATGAAAATGACATCAGAAATATAATTTCTCCAATTAAAAATATAACAAAGTAGTAATGCCTTCAATCTTGATAATTTGGGACTTGTTACATAGAAAGTAACTACTGATACTGCTTATCATTATCTAAAAATTTGCATTTTTAATCCATGATTGAACTAAAAATATAATTTAATAAAATATTTTGCAACAGTTTTATGTTACATGTATGAAAAATAAAACTAGTCATATATTAAATGCCTTTCCCGCTTTCTCTAAATCATATCTATGTAACCTTTTTTTTAAAATTATGTACATACAGCAGTTGCTTTTATTGAATACAAATGAAGATTCAATCACAACTAAAAACTATTCAATTAATGATGCATTCACTTCCTACACAAATAATATCAAGCACTTCTATTTTCCATTTTAATTCAATAACAATTTTCTTTGTTTTTTCAAACATACATTTATAGCTCTTTTTCAATGTTTAGAGATAATAATAAAGAATAAAATAAATGTTAATGTAACATAGAATCTTCAAAATATTATAAGAGCAAATACAAAATCATCTGTAAAAGGAGTGATATTTCTATTTAATCTATGGGAGAGAAGAGGAGAGCAATAATTATCAATGCCCTTTACTTAAGGGAATAAAATGAACCATGCCCATGTAAAAAGATTGTAGAGTTTAAAATTTTGTATACAAATATAAATTGCGTCATTTCAAAACCTTACTGTAATTGTCAAGGAATTAGTATATAATAAATATCACAATGTAAAATTCTATTCTGAACAGAAAATCTTTTTTTTTTAAATTTTGGACTCAAATTATAAATATAATCTTACTCCAGTTTTTAACAGAATTAAAAACAAATAACTTTCTTTAATTCCATATAAGAAACTTAATTTTTATTAAGAATATTTAATAACATGAAACATAAAGAAAAAAAATATATAAGATAAAAAAAACAATATACATAAAACAAAAAGAAAGAAAAAAGTATACAATCTATGTAACATTCATTTAATAATATCTTTCTTACTACTGTTCAGTTAAAATGAGAATGATTTTTCTTTTCAAAATAATCGTTCCTTAATACATACCCAACAAAATTTATGAATAAAAAAGTTTTTTTTCTATTTCACATTCCACTATTGAAGAATAAAAAAACACTTTTTATTCAAGAATTGAACATTTGGAATACAAAATATTCAATAGTCAACAATTAACTCAATTTCAAATCAAAATCAAAAAAACTGCATATCATCCCTCTTATGGCAAACTAGTGAAATTGCATTTATGATTAATTTTAAAGTACTTCCCAATGATTGCATTTTATATGTGTATTGTATGTCTATAGTGTGAATTTACATAAATTAATAATAATTTTTTGTGTTGTAGTTAAGTAAATGTAATTTTCTAAATGTGTTAAGTAAAAAGTATGTTGTACAAGTATAGTGATATATGAGGGTTTCCACCTGTAATTTTCTAATCATGTTAGAGGTAAACCATAATCATATTGTAGAAAATCATGTTATACGAGGGTTACCTGTATTTTTGATCATATCTATGCAATATCCAATATTTAAATATCTACAAAAATTTTAATTTATATACAGTCATACAAATACACATTATTTTAACAAAAAAATAGAAAGAATTAGCAAGAGCTTGATAATGAACTTTGCTAAGAATAAATATGGCAGAGTGTCAGCTGGCTTAATGGCATGATGAAAACATGGCATGATTGAGTTGGTGAATCTTACAATCTCATGGAAATTTTTCTGAGTTTTGATTGACCTATGTATAAGCTTTCTTCAAAAATTTTTTTGGGAAAAAATCCTTGGTTATACATGAGTATATATGGTATATAGAGTGATATATCTTTAAAGTGAATCAAATAATTTTTTTTAATATTATTAGGTTATGTTGAAATTTTGACAATACCTAAAGGAGCAAGAAATTTTAGAATTGAAGAATTGGGTGATGCAAATAATTATATTGCTATCCAAGATAACAATGGAGAATTCCAGCTAAATGGTCAATGGTTTATACAGTGGAGTGGTGAATATCCTGTTGCAGGTACAATATTTTACTATAATCGAGAAGGAGAAAAAGAAACATTACATGCTCCAGGTCCAACAAATCAACAAGTTCATATTCTGGTAATTATATTAATTATCTTAAAACAATTTAGAATTCTATTTTATAAAAACTAAAATTATGAATTTTTATTTAAATTTAGAATTCAACATTCAAAATGTACTCTATGAAATTTAGTTTATTTATAACATTTCAGTTACCTAACTACAGGGTGACACAGAGATGTATACCCATTTTGGAATGAACCTAACACTGTTATTATTACTCCAATTTGTAATTTGTTTGTAGTAACATGTGTGTGTGAACTAATGCCATTTATTTTCCATTAATTTCAGTTACCATGCCTGAGTGGTCAGTAGAACATTGCATGTTCACATATTATACAATATCAAGTATGGTTTTTCCGTGTTGGGATTGCTCTGTGTCAACCAACATTGAAATGACGGTGGCTGGTAATTATATTAATTATCTTAAAACAATTTAGAATTCTATTTTATAAAAACTAAAATTATGAATTTTTATTTAAATTTAGAATTCAACATTCAAAATGTACTCTATGAAATTTAGTTTATTTATAACATTTCAGTTACCTAACTGTGAACTAATGCCATTTATTTTCCATTAATTTCAGTTACCATGCCTGAGTGGTCAGTAGGGAACATTGCATGTTCACATATTATACAATATCAAGTATGGTTTTCCGTGTTGGGATTGCTCTGTGTCAACCAACATTGAAATGACGATGGAATAACAGCTGCCACAACCGAATCGCAGCCTCTCACATAAGCATCGTATGTGAGAGACAACGCAATTCCATTAGTTCAATCCTGACCCAATGGTATGATATATAGAAAGCTTACTGTTTTGTGTTTGTTATGTTTACTAAGATATCGGGATGAAAGATCTTAGAAGGGCATACTTAGAGATTTGACCCATAAAACAAAAAGAAATGAGAAGAATGAGTAGGAGAGAAAAAAGAGAAAGGTCCTATCAGAATTGTAATAGGTTATTAGAGAAAATATATTTATTAAGATAATATATAATGTCCTAGTAAACATCAGTAGTGTAAAATCTATAACTTTTGGGCATTTACGACTTATAATTGTTCTGACATGCAATGGTGGGGTTCGGTTTGAAACCCTATCTTAAGGACTATCATATTAGGAAGTTTATCTATATAGTATTCATGTCACAGACTAAAAATTATTAAAATATAAATTTTTTTCAAAAATATTTAAAAAATAATTTATAGCATCATCGCAATAATGAAACCATATTAAAAACATTATTGTACTAAAACTTAATTTCTAAATGTTTACCTATATCAAAATTTATTTACATCATTCTGAAATAAATATAACAGAAAATAGAGAATAATTATCTTTATTCTTTTTTTAGTTTTAATATCAGAAAAGTTAATTTTCCAATACTGTATTTCCTACCAAAACTCTGCTCTGGTTTATTATATTTATAAAGAAAGATTTTTAAGACAAAAATACTATTGTGTGTTATACATACAATTAATACTAAGAAGCATATGCATAAACTGGCATAGAAGATATTGTGTTTAGTAGAATATAAGAACACAATAAATGATGATATAACATTTTGTATCATTGTTTATTGTATTCTTATTTATACAGTGAAACCCCGCTCGTGCGTTCCCGTATCGTACGACTTTCCCGCTTTGAACGTCTATTTTCGGAAGTCTGAGCATTTTCCTATACTTGCAATGTAAAACTTTGCCTCTTCCTACGTTATATAATTAAACTTTTTTATTATGACGTCATCAGAGTTTTACGTTTTAATTATATAACTTTTTTATTATGACGTCATCAGAGTTTTCATTCGTGCGTTTTCCCGGCTCGTTCGACTTTTCGGGCCGGTCCCCGAAATGTTCCGACTTTTCAGGCCGGTCCCCGAAAAGTTTCAAAATCGGGGTTTCACTGTAATTTTCGGGCCGGTCCCCGAAAAGTTTCAAAATTGGGGTTTCACTGTATTTACCATTTTATTAATATTCTTAATAAAATGTTCGGGCCGGTCCCCGAAAAGTTTCAAAATCGGGGTTTCACTGTATTTTAGAATATACATAGTAACTGTAAAAATGTGATGTATATATTAAAGCTACAGACATTTTGCAACTAATCAGAGTAAAGAAGAAAACCTAAGCACTGAGCAGAAATAAAACCTTTATTTCACAAAGGAACGTTTTCGATTTCACAAAGTTACTGGTCTACATCAGCTGATGTAGATCAGTTGAGAATGGTCAAAAACGTTCTTTTCTGAAATAAAAGTTTTATTTTTTGCCTTAGTGCTTAGGTTTTCTTCTTTATTATGATGTATATATACAATTTACATCACACTACAATAGTTATTATATCATGTAATAACTTATAATAATAACCTATTATTAATAATGCTACAGCAATTATTATAATACAATAGAGTCCTATTATCTAAAATAATGTGGATCAATTTGTACCTCAGTTAATTAAAAACTTAGATAATATAAAGTTTGATAAATTACTATTAAATAAATTGGATTTGAATACATTAGCATAATGATGTGCTATTGAAATAACTGAATCACTTTTTAGCAGTCCATAAAACTTTACTAACCAGAGGTTAACTTCAGAGAAACGTTTTCAGCTATTTAATAGTCATCTTCAACTCCTATCTTCAACTATTAAATAGTTGAAAACGTTTCTCTGAAGTTAACCTCTGGTTAGTAAAGTTTTATAGACTGCTAAAACCTTCAGTTATTTCAATAGTTAATAAGAAACCTAAGAATAGCAATTATTGTTAGCTTCAATGATATAATGATGTGCACTCTATTTTCAGGTTAAACTTGCTTTTTGAATATAATGATTTTTATTATATACAGTAGAGTGTTGATTATCCGAACTAATTGGGACTGAGGATAGTTCGGATAATCAACACTCTACTGTACTAGTAATTTAAAGATGAATTATCATTCACTTCATATTGATTTTTTTACTTTTGTAATAAAACATTGTAAATAAAAAGTGTTTTATTGTATAATTTAAAACATTTTTCATTTTATTTGCAACTGTTTTAATATAAAAACTGAACAAAAATCTAAATAAAGTTATAACAGCACTCTAAGCAAGGTATTCTTAATTTATTAATCAAGAATTAATACCTTGCTTAGAGTGCTGTTATAACTTTATTTGGATAAGTAAAGCAAGAGATTATAATATTTTAGTTACTGAACAAAAATGAAAATTCAACACAAGATGAATGACAATTTATCACATGCTGAATTTTTCAAATTAATATTAGGAACTTCAGTTAAACAGGAATCTACTATACTATTTTATAAATCACAGCATTGCATTGTATATTATAATCATGATTTTTAAAATATTTTTTATGCCAAACTTTTTTAATTAAAGTTATTGGAATTGGAGAATATTTTTATATAAAACTGAAAGCCCATCTATTAGTTTGCTTATAAATTTAGAGCATCTAAATAATTTGAACAAATTGTGCATCATTTAAATTTTGCATTCTTCAGGATAGTTTTAAGCTCTAACTCATTTTAAGTTAATTACTTGGACCAATAATTTGAAGAAAAAAACAACTTTGCTTAATTATTATTGTTAAATGATTCAAGTGAATAGTCATATCTATTAAAGAATTATGCATTGAGATTTCCACTATTGGACAGAGGTTGTTGCATAGATATGTTTTAATCTTAACTATTTTTATTAATATATATTATGATGCTTCCTAGTATTGTTCGTCCACGAAAGCCATGCCTAGCTAAGGTGGATGAGTCCAAATGTGAAAGGGAGAGTCGCAGTCGGTATAATGACGGGTGGGAATATTGAATTAATATTATATTAAGTTCTGTTAAATATACTATTTCCAATGTCGAAATTAATCATTTAGCATTCGACATTACAATAAACTTCCATTCAACTTCAGTTATCTTGCGTTGTAAAATATTCATGTGCAAAGCTGTCATCCCTATTTTGTCACTGGACTTGTTCAGTTAGTGCACACGTACTTGCTTCGATGGTCGTGACTAAGCTGGACAGTATTAAGAAAGGCTTAATACAAAATATCCATGTGCAAAGCTGTCATCCCTATTTTGTCACTGGACTCTTTCAGTTAGTGCACACATACTTGCGTCGATGGTCGTGACTAAACTGGACAGTATTAAGGAAGGCTTAATATTAGGAAGAATTAATAATAAATCAAATTCAAATCAGTAAACTAAAGCAAAAATCACAAATGATTAAATTACAAAAGATCCATTCATTGATCATTTATCATCTATATTTTTTGTAATTCTTTAAGCATTTAATTCATATACAATAAATTATTGAATATTGTAACAATTATATATATATATATTGTAATTTTAGTAAAAGACACAGAAATCCACTGCGTCCAGTCACTTCTAAAACTAACTTCCTTCTCCCTTCCCCAGAGTTCCCGCCTAACTCTCTCTCACTTTCCTCTTGTTTATTTATGTAGCATCACCTCGGGTTAGCAGATGAGGTAGGAGCAGATTCTTGCAGATGTTCTTACAAATATAAATACACAGCGTCACCTCAGGTTAGCAGATGAGGTGGGAGCAGATTCTTGCAGATGTTCTTACAAAATATAAATACAGGCATACCTCATTATTATAGTAATTATGTTCCAGACCACTGCCATAAAGCAAAACATTGCCTATTTTCATTTCTAATGTTTATAAAAGCCTAAAAACACATTTACACTATTATTCATTAAGTGCACAATGCCCTAGGCCTAAAAAATTTGACCAGATGGCTGCATTTTAAAGAATTTGTATATCACCTTGAAGGATTCAAGTTTGATTCCAGATCTCACACCTTAAATTTTCAGGGTGTCTCCAAGTCTAGCTCATCTTTAATTTTTTTTAATGGCAAACATGTAGCTTACCTGTGAGAGACTATGCAAAGTGCTGTGCATGCCTTGGCAACACTTTAATTTTACCTTTTGGAAAAATAAACTATACATTAATGAATTATAAATTTCTCTCTTCATTCCTTGATGATCAAAATACGAACTGGCGGTTCCATTGTGTAAAGATTAATTCCAAAAATTCTTTCTACTTTCAAGATACTTTTCAAAGTCACCAAAATGTGCATCACACTTCATTTAGTCTCTCATAGGTAAGCTACATGTTTACCATTAAGAAGTATCATACTAGCAAATTGCCATAAGGCAAGGTATGCATGCATTGCCCAAAGTACTGGCACAGTATGCCACTCATATATAGGCACATCATCTTTTATTAAATATTGAAATTATATAAAATTTAATGTTTGAGCACTTTCCTTCAAGATATACATGTCAAGAATATTAAGATAAACATCCATATATTTCATTAAATATAGTTTAAAATTATATCTTATGTGCAATAGAGAGAATCTTATACAAAAAAGAAAAAAATTTGTCTCAAAATCTAATATGCATCTTTAAAAGTCTATCAATAAAAATTTAATAAATTTTTACAAAACTGTAATAATTATATTCATTGTTAAAGTTAAAATTTTAATAAAAATTTAATAACCAAAAAGTGAAAAAAAAAATAATTATGTATATATAGTAGACATAAAAGTTTATATAAAAATACATAGTAAATTTGGAAAGAGGATGATGATAATTTTAAACAAAATTAGGTACTCAAAAGACAAACAACTTATGAAGTCAGATACTATACTCTATTTTAACTGCTTAAATTCTGAGCATTTTAATAATTTGAGTAGCATTTTAAATTCAAAACTTCATAAAAATGCATTTATACAAAAATTTTATAAGTATTGCAATATAAATTTCAATAATTTTGTCTGCTATGTTTATAAATCTTTCGTATTCATAGTCAAAGTGTAAAATTTAAGATTAATTAATAACAATAATTTCATATGATCAAATATTTTCACTACTCGGAATTCAGTGAAGTTATGTTAACATAACTTCACAGAATTACGATTAAAATAAAGATTATAGTGGAGTAGGAGAGAAGTACTTTTAATGGCTCTATCTCTCTACAGATTCGTATAGAATATTTAAAATATACCTTAACGATGTTTAATGAAGTTTTTAATAAATTCGACGACAAAGTCATCCCTAAATAAAGTTATTAAATCCAGTCAATGCAAAACTTTCCTCCGCGACCCCGCAGATGAAGTCGGTCGTTCTAAATGAATATAGCCCAAATCTAGCTAAATAAAAATTTTTTCGAGAATATTTTAGAATTTCTTAATATAGTATAGGTGCTTAAACAACATTTTAGAAAGTTCTTATATGTGAAAACAGAAATTTTTTCAAGACTATGTGAAAAATTATAATTTTCTTGAACAATATTTTTCACTATTGTTATTTAATATAATCTGGTAATATTTTAACCAATTGGATGCGAGCATTGGATAGACTGTTTACAAAGACGGCAAAATGGCGCTGAATTGGATTAAACACAGAACTAAACGAAGACCGAATTTTTCTTCTGAAGAAATTGAAACTTTAATATCGTGTCTAGAGAAAAATAGAGATGTGCAGGCTAGCAAGTTTCCGTTTAGCGATCTGCAGGCCTGGAAAGAAATCACCAAGAAAGTAAATATGGTTAGCAGTGTACAGAGAAACAATCAAGAAATTCTGTCTAAATGGAGAGATTTAAGATGCAAAACTAGATTAAAAATCGTTCGTAATAAAAAATCGAGAGGTGCGTTAATTATTTTTACTGAATTATAATTATAAAATTTGTTAGAAGTTCTGATCTGATATTTTCTTCTTTTTAGTTCCTTTGACTGATCTTGAGAAGAGAATTAATCGCTTGGGAGAAATTTATGATAAGCACGTTAAACGAACACATCAGAATAAGATTCTGAAACAGGTATTTGCTTTAATTTGAATTAAAAAAATTATTAATTGAATACTGTAAATTGGCAAAATATCTAAATTTGATAAGTAATAATTTCTATTAGATAAACAAATCATATGAAATTCAAAATAAATGATTTTGAATATTCACTAATACTAAAATAAATTTTTCAATTCCCAAGAACAAAATAAAGATCTAATTTCTCTGGATCTTTCTTCAGCAACAGGGTTATGCTGATATGCTGATAGGTGAGGCAATGAAGCAGCCTCTTCAGATGCTAAATTAGTATTTAACTAAAAGAAATCATAATAGTATATAAAAGCAATTTAGCTCAACAATGCACTGCTTAGTAACAAAACATATCAATCTAAAATATAATTTTATATAATCTGTGATGCAGTAACTCAAATGTGTTCAAGTATGCTCTTTTTCTTACTGCAATTGTATATACTAGAAATTACTTGCTCATATAAATGAGCGGAAATATAATCTTATAATACTGTATATAATGACGAAAAAACATCTCCGAATTCGTGCGGGGAATCCATCGTTGGCATCCATTATTATGTTACAGTGCCATCTGCGAATTCTGTCTTTTTAGAGGAACTACAATTTCAATGTAATTTTTATTCTTTAATTTTTTAACTTATTAACAACAACAAATAATTTTCACTGTTGCAGACATCCAAAAATTAGACCTTTCTAAAGATACCTTATTTATAGAAATGGGTACAGTAGTTCAACCGAAAAAGGGACATCCAGCCACATTTGACTATTAATATATACTTGATTATCTCAATTATATATTATCAGTCATTCAGTGAAATCATTAAAAAAGTTATGAACAATAATACATAAGCATTCAAGTTGTTGCCTTCTAAAAAAGAAACTTATTTTTTATATAAATCATTAATATAATACAGCTACCAATTGTTTTAATCATGTTAGCAGGGAGTGATTCTTGCTTAACTTTGCCTCTAAAATGATATTACAGTGGTACATTGGTTTACCACAATCTAAATAAAATATATACAGTGGTACCTCGGTTCACGAACACAATCCGTTCCTCTCCGATCTATACAGTGATACCTCGGTTCACGATACACAATCCGTTCCTTGATAACTATTTTACTAATCTCAAAAACTGCTTAAACTCTAATATAAATACGGTGATACCTCGGTTCACGAACACAATCCGTTCCTTGACTTATACAGTGATACCTTGGTTCACGAACACAATCTGTTCCTTGACCCTGCCGTCATCCGAAAGTTCAATCCGAATCAATTTTTCCTATTGCAATTAATGTAAATCTAAATAATACGTTTTGAATAATTTTTCCCAATTGCAATTAATGTAAATCCCCTAATACGTTTTTGTCCTAGAAAAAATTTTTAACATGTTATGGCTTTATGTGTGGTCCTAGAAAAAAAATTTTAACATGTTATGGCTTTGTGTGTGGAAATAATTCAAAAAGGAAATAAATATAACAGTAATATTAGAAGAAAGCATGTTTAATGAAAGGAAATAAATATAACAATAATATTAGAAGAAAGCATGTTTAACATCTCCTAGGAAAATTTTAACATGTTATGGCTTTATGTGTGGAAATAATACAGAGACGTTTTTTTATCCTAGAAAAAAAATTTAACATGTTATGGCTTTATGTGTAAATAAATATAACAGTAATATTAGAAGAAAGCATGTTTAACACCACCACCAAATAAATATAACAGTAATATTAGAAGAAAGCATGTTTAACACCACTTTTAACAGTAATATTAGAAGAAAGCATGTTTAATACCACCTTCACTAACACACAACAGTAATATTAGAAGAAAGCATGTTTAACATCACCTTCACTAACACTCCAGTAATATTAGAAAAAAGCATGTTTAACACCACCTTCACTAACACTTAATTTTTTTGGGAGCCATAATAACGGATAAATTTAATTAAATAAAGAAAAAACAATAAGGGATAAATTTAATTAAATAAAGAAAAAAAACTAAAATATCAACACTGCCATAATAAGGGATAAATTTAATTAAATAAAGAAAAAAACTAAAAAAATATAACAGTAATATTAGAAGAAAGCATGTTTAACTTTTTTGGGAGTGGCATGTTTAACACCACCTTCACTAACACTTTTAACTTTTTTGGGAGCCGTATTAACACCACCTTCACTAACACTTTTAACTTTTTTGGGAGTCATAATAACGGATAAATCAGAAAGGAAATAAATATAACAGTAATATTAGAAGAAAGCATGTTTACCAAAAAGGAAATAAATATAACAGTAATATTAGAAGAAAGCATGTTTAATGAAGGAAATAAATATAACAGTAATATTAGAAGAAAGCATGTTTAACATAAATAAATATAACAGTAATATTAGAAGAAAGCATGTTTAACACCACCACTAATAAATATAACAGTAATATTAGAAGAAAGTGAAGGTGGTGTTAAACATGCTAATACTCTTTTTTGGGAGCCATAATAAGGGATAAATTTAATTAAGTAAAGAAAAGATTTTTTGGGAGCCATAATAACGGATAAATTTAATTAAATAAAGAAAAAACAAATATAACAGTAATATTAGAAGAAAGCATGTTTAACTTTTTTGGGAGTGGCATGTTTAACACCACCTTCACTAACACTTTTAACTTTTTTGGGAGCCGTGTTTAACACCACCTTCACTAACACTTTTAACTTTTTTGGGAGCCTTAAGGGATAAATTTAATTAAATAATGAAAAAAACTAAAATATCAACACTAGTTGGGACTACTGTACCCATGTAAGCTGGGCCAACTGGATTGCTTCTGGGGGCGAGACTGTGCACAAGGTTTTGTGCGCCGCGAGTCACGTATGCTCCATGCACTCCGTGCGTGTGTGTTCGTGAACCGAAGAATCGTTCATAAAGCGAAGCAAAATTTGTTCGCAGATGGTGTTCGTAGACCGATTTGTTCGTGAACCAAGACGTTCGTAATCCAAGGTATCACTGTACATTTAATCTCTAATACTTTGTGAACCAAAATTATATAAAAATTTTCCATAAATGTACTAAATCCCAAGTAAAATAATACTGTTAATTAACAACTGATTAGGAAATTTTCAAATTTCAATGGATTTAATAAATTTTGCCATAAAGAAAAAATTCAAAGATGATTACTGTTGTTTTGCTGCTGAGAATTGAAAAACTAGTTTTTGAAGCAAAACAAATTTATAACTACAGTCTCATAATTGTATTATTAGATTTTAAAATTAATTTTTTTTTCATTTTGTATGATTTATTGATAAGATTGAGCAATTCTTCCATGTCTTATATTACAGTAGCTTAAATATATTTGTTTTTAAGATTTCATATTAATTTTCGATCTATATTAATTAATCAATGAATAATTATTACAGATTTTTTTATTGCATTCATTTTTTTTTGTATAAATAACCACATACAACTATATTGTAATAAATATTTTATTCATTCAGATTTAAGATGATATATTTTTGGTCCTAAAATATATTAATTTTCTTTGATTTATATTTTTTATAAAATCATGGAAAATCAAGTCCTATTGATAGTACTATTATTCAAAATAGTTTTTGCTCCTTTTATCTAATACAAGTAAAAAATTAAACACTAGTAGCATGTTATTTCTTTATTCATATTTCAAAATTAGCAAAAATAAAATGGTTTTCAGCTCTATATCAAGCCCTCTTCAATTAAATAAACAAGAAAAAATTAGAATATCAAACATGAACTCAACAAGACATTCAAATAAAAAAAAAACCACATGCATTGACACATGGTCAAAACATGATGATTAAGATATAACAAATAATATTAAACTAGAAATTACCCGCTCATATAATGAGCGGAAATATACTATTGTGATCTAATCTTATAATACTTTATATACGAGGAGCGGAAATATACTGTTGTGATCAATTCCCCGCTCATATAAATGAGCGGAAATATACTGTTGTGATCTAATCTAACTTATAATACTTTATATAACACAGCATATTGTGGATCTAATCTTATAATACTTTATATAACAGCATATCGTATAATAATAGCTCATCTTGCAAATTTATTACTATATATTTTATTAAGCATTAGTTCAAGTGTGTAGTAATTGCACAATATATTTTATTAAGCATTAGTTCAAATGTGTAGTAATTGCATGGGGGTCCTTAAGCATTAGTTCAAATGTGTAGTAATTGCACGGGGGCCCGTGGAGGTTGCACCTCACAGGTGCTGTGCCCCCGACGGCCCCACTCCACATAAATAAATTGTTCACACAAAATCAGATTAATGTACTATGGTACATTAATTGGAATACATCAATTTTATTGATAAAATTAAAATTATATCTTTACTGCTGTATACTTACTGCTTAACTTTGTCCTCCTTTTAGCTACAGACTGGGAAGGTGACACTTTCCTTTTCTGAGGAGATGTTCTTTTCTTTGGCAGTTGTTTTGAACAATAGCTAGGAAGATTGGGAAATATGGTTGGAACAGCATCTTTCGTTAAATCCCATTTCCCTCTCTCTGTTTCCACAGTCTCTCCGTTTATCACCGTTTTATATGTTTTTAAAATAAAGCGGTTGTCAAAATGTAAATCGCATATATGACAGTTTCTTGTGAGGAGTTTATCTTTCCTAGGTATCGCTTTCCTCCAGCTATCCAAAATATTATCTTTTACTTTGAAAAAATGCCTCTTTCCAGAATCTGTAGAACTGTGGTAGTATCCACTTCTGCATCCAGGAACAAAACATGATGGCATTGTTGAGTCAGAAAAGCGTATGGTACAACACTGAAATAATGAGCCAACACGTGACTTTTATAATTGAGAAAAATTACGATAGTTGTCGTACTTTCTTCTTTGTAACTCTGTCTTGTTTACTGAAGATGCGACAAATCTAACTCTGGCGGCATTCACAGGCATATTGGACTTTTTTGACGCTTTTGTAATGGGAGTTGACCGACCATAAGATATATAGACCCTGGTCTTAATAAAGCCACTTTAATGTCCACTTTGCGCGCACGCTACCTGGTGGCGATAAAACGAAACACAATCCCGTGACTGATATCGCTTGAAAACATGAGTACCGTCATTGTTCAGTACCGTTATGTAAAAATTATAATGGAAAAGCGCTGGCAGGTACAACATAACATTGTTTTTCAATAGATGATGCTATTAGGAAGCAATGGATTGTAAAAATTCGGCGTGATGTTGGCAAATTGTAAGGAATACGAGTTTAGTTCATTTTGTGGAAAGTGATTTCGAGCCTTCTCTTCATTCAAAATGACGTTATTCGAAACTAGACGGTATTCCTTCTGTTTTTCCTTAGATTTCGAACAAATAAGTATTAGAAAAACCGAATGAGAATAATTATGCATTTTAATAAAATAAATAAATATATTTTACGTTGAATAAATGTAATAGTAATTTAATCAAAATTAAATTCTATGAAAAAATTCATAATTTTATTTGTTAGAATTTTTACATTTTTAATTGATTAAATATAAAATAAAATCGATTTAATATTTAATTATCACGAATTCTAAATATTATATAAATTAAAGAAATATTTATCCATCAGGATATTCATGACAACAACAGCGATTTCCATTTTCTTCAGAATAGCAATCACAAAATAGTATCCAGTTCTTTGGCTCGCTTGAATTTTGTTTTTTTAAAGCCATTCCAATATGTCGAACTTGGCTATGAACATTCATTTGATGTAATTATCAATGATATACTTGCATCTTTTGTTTGAGGATGTTCCCAAGTATTGTTCAATAACTTCCTTTTTCATTTCGGGAATATCATTCATTGTTTTTTCCGCAAACAATGTTATGACTTGACAATACATTATAGGGCATCATACACATGGTATCACGGTTGACATATTATAAATTTTGCCGATAGGTGGTTATGTTACTATTGCACATACGCAATATCTAATGTGACGTTGTCCATTACAAATTCTTTGCAAAACGGTAGCTACCAAGGTTAGTATGTTACAGGTTTGCTAAAGCCAATGGTAAAAATTCACCGTATGTCACGTGGTGTACGATGACGATAACGACGTTTTCTCTTTACTCTACGTCACTTTTATACAGTAGAGACTGTAAGAAGTCTTAATTCATTCAAATATTTTAATCAAAAAATTTCATTAATATTTTGTATTTAATTTCTATAATATTTGAAATGATGGAATTAAACAAGCAAAATAAAAAAGGATATAAAATAATTAAAACATATAATTTATATCTTGAATTGATTAAAACTATTGAGCCTAGACAAAAAATCATCTCACATCTTTTATTATTTGTATAATTATATACAATATATTATTATATATTCGTAAACATATAAATTTAATACAGGTTTTATTTTCTATTCAATTTTTTTCTTAAACATAAAATAACGTTACTACTACAGTCATTTGGATTAAAGTTAATACATTTTCATGAAAGAGATTATGGGTACTTTGGGATTATCCCGTCGACCTCTCAGATAGTTTTAGATCACGTGGTTCTTTAACAACGGAATTGTCTATTCGAATTTTATACATTAGTCGGTGGGCAGCGAAATTCTGTTGTGTTAAATATTCACTCCAAATAAGCTATAAATTAGAGAATTGAAGATTCGCCACCCACCGACTAATGTATAAAATACGAATCGACAATTTCGTGTTTGGCGAAAATGGTCGACGGGATAATCCCAAAGTACCAGATTATGTTATGTTGCAATTTTTCTTTTTTTGACATTTATATATTACTTATAGTTATATAAGTTAATATCTAATGGTACAATTGCGTGTATGCAATTGTACCGTTAGATATTTTATAAAACATACTTTTCATTAAAACAGTTAACTTCAGCGCCTTCAAAAATCTATCTTTTCTATATATAGTAGAATCTCGAATCTCGAGGGAATAAAAAAAATTTATAATAATTATTACAAAAAGTTATCGAGATATCGAGGTTCAATTTTAAATAAAAATTTTTATGTCAATAACACATACCGTAGTTTTAATACTGTACAAGACACTCTCTTTCCATGAAAATTAGCGAAATTAGCGTAAACCAAAGATTGAAAATATCACTGAACAGACACGACCATACTGACAAAAACTATCAATTAGAAGTGAAACAGAAAACGAAACTACCGTAGTTCGGCGTGTTCGGTATTCCGAGCATGCGCAAAAAAGTTCCTGTTCCAGTTATCGGTAGCGCATTTACGTTCTTTTGTTGAATTTAAATCCTTTGTTTAGACTCCGAAAGCGAGAAAAAATTCGTATTTTTAATTTCTCTAGCACAAAAATTATAAACTAATTCGAGATACCGAGGGTTTGCAAGAAAATACTTCATAACTATTGAAATTACATTGGTTTAATGCCGAAAGTGCACGGAAAAATTTTTTCCACATATCGAGGGTTTCGAGATAGAGAGGTTCGAGATAACAAGGTTACACTGTATTTGCCATTATTCGATAATTCAAGTTAATATAAACCTGCGTATAAACTAAAACTTACAAGTTAGTGTCTCTCTGCTGTAGAGAAGCGACGTCCGGTAAAACGATAATGTCGTACACCACGTGACATCCAGTGTATTTTTACCATTGGTTCTAGCAAACCTGTACTATAATAACCTTGTGTAGCTACAACTTTTATCGTTTTGTACAGCTCACATATTTTTGCCCAAATTATAGCCACCACGTGCATCGTGTAGTAAACAGTTATAACCACCTACCTACTATAAAGCAAAACTCTAAAGGAAGATTTTTCTCAGCAAGAGAAGAATATAAAAATATCAGCAAATTAGGTGTGTCACCAACTTAGGTAACTTTACCCTAATATAGATTTAAATATTATAAATATTACAGATTTATGCTGTATTCTATTGTATAAGCCTTCTATAAAGAATATAAGATATCTAAAAATAATCTGCAACATTTTAATGGGTTTCGGAATTTGTAGAATTAAAATAACTTCAATTTAGGCCCAGTTAACTGAAGAATTTAATTACTAGTATTTACTAAAGTTATAGAAATATTTCTTTATAGAATGAAAACAAACAATAATTATTGTATTTAGAAAAACTTTAAAAATTTTATAATTTAGTGTTCTGTTGTATATAGTCAGAGCCGGCCCAAGGCACGATGCAAGTGATGCACAGCATCAGGGCGCCACCGTATGGGGACGCCTTACAAGATTATTTAACCATTATTGTCTTTAAAAAAATATGGGGGAGTAAAAAAGAACTTCGTAGCAGGGCGCCGACTACCATAGGATCGACTCTGTATACAGTATATTGTAATGTAGTAGGTCTGTTGACAAACAATAAGTTAAATCTACTTTAAATAGTATATCTGAAAATAATCTGTAGCATTTTAAGGATTATTGGGAATTCATAAAGAATTATAATAAATTATAATTAAAAATTGTATAAAAATTTATAAAACATCTGCTGATGGCAATATTACTTACTAATATAACAATGAACACTTAACAATTCACAAATATAGTATGCATGCGTTTCGAATTATAATATGATATATACAATATGTAATTTAAAATCACGTATTTTGTATAGACATATTACATTATGGAAATTTTCCATTGGTAACAGGATGGTGAAGGACGGGGATCACCGGGCCGGGCCTAGTACCCCGAAAAAATCCGGGACCAGACCCGGGACGCGAACCCGGGTCCTCCAGCTTAGCGCGTTGGCGCGCTACCACTCGGCCATCCGGCCGCTTTTTGAAATGTTTTATTTTAAAGAGTTTGTAATAAAAAATAATTATTCATCAATACATTTTTACAATTATACATAAATAAAGAACGATTATGTTATAAAATTAGTATAAATCTTTCACTCGTGTCTAACTTTATATCGATTTGAACGTATTTTTTCATAACACTTTTTTGGCCCGCCAAATATATTGGAATTTGGCCCACATAAGCAAAACTTTGGGAACCTCTGCTCTCGACCATAACGCCCGGATCAAACAATTCCTATCCATCCCATGCGTCACGAGATTATTAGTGAAGTTAACACGAGTCTGGCTTATCTTGTCTCCGAAGGAAGGAACGCCAGTTTTCCAATTGATCCGTAAAAACAAATAATTTTAAGTCTTAACACAGAGAGATGTGATACCATTAGTCGATTCATGTACAGCGCGGTAAGTCACTACATAGGAATAACTAGAAGACTTAAAAGAACATATACAACCGCACCGATACGATATAAAAAAACAATAAAAATAAAGCTCTTGCACAAGCGGCCTACTCGAGAGACTCGACTATTACATAGGATGACGCTAAAATCATCGACTCACTGAGTTCTAATTGATTTGGAACATTTACCTCCGTATCCAGTAATAAATTCTAATTAATTCTAAAGATAAGGATTCTATATCCAGTGCTTGGAAGTTTTTCATTAATCAGCGTACCTAAGGTATTTAAGTGCCACAAATATTTACATTTGTAGTTATTACGGTTTTATCTTTGTTGCTTTTACACAATATTTTATCATCTCGTGTGTACAACCTATTTGTCTGTTTTTACTGTTTCCCGATACTTGGGATGACATCACAATTTAAACTTGTTTTCAGAGATGTCTGCTCCATATTTTTCTAATACTCACTCTCTTTGCAGCTGAAGAGGGACAGTCCGGCTGGAAAGCGCTCCTCCATCTATAATTTTCTTTTAAGGTTCGATATGCTAATTTGGACTTTTGTTTTAAAAATATTCTTTTAAATTTATGTATTTTTTTATATAATTTATAATCCCCGAAAAATGAAAGATGAGATTTAATTAGAGTTTCAAGTCTTTTGTTCATCATATCAGATCCGAGTACTATATTATGACTATTTGTAAAATATTCTACATGGAATTTTCCATCTAAAATCTTGATCATTTATATTAATATAAATGACCAAGATTCATGTAACAAATAAAAATATTTTAATCATTTAATGATATGCTATGATATTCAATACATATTTGATTATATAATAATGTCCTTGAAATGAAGATGATTCAATATTAGTTCTACAAAAGCATGGAGCGAGTCTATTTTTAATATTTATGTATTCATACATAAATATTAAAATTTATCAGCTAAATATTATTAATCTTTAACCCCCGTATTCACCAACCAAGTGTCAATTCGCAGATCGTATAAATCGGGATCGAATTGTGAACTCCGATTATTTTTCTTTCGTATTCACCATTTTTTGAAACCGGATTATTCGATCGGCTGTTTAAATCTTGCCGCCTTGTAAGAATAGCTTCGATTTGTTGATTTATATCACGTGACTTTATGCGCGTTTTTCGATGCGCAAAGATTGTAATTTTGCAGGTGTTTTTCAACATGGAGGTCGGAATCTTCTTGGAGAATTAATCCGTCGATAAGGACGAGTTGAATTACCACTGACAGTTGGAGATTAACTCTCGAAATTTGTTGTGGTGAATACGAAAAATGGGAGTGATCTTGGATCCGAGTATTAATTCACTGTGGTGAATACGGCCGTAAATGAAGTATTTTAATTCTCTTTTCAGATGTTGAGCCGGCCCTGGTTTCCACATCCAAAGATGTGGAAACCAGGGCCGGCTAAACATACGATCGAGCGGAGCACCAAGCTTGAACGAATTACTTGTAGAAAGGTTCCGCCATTCGGGCTTAAACGTCACTTCCTTTAAAATGATGTGCGCAAAGCATCATGGTTGTGACGTCACAAGCCGCCATCGTCCGCTTTTCTGTAAATTAAAAATGCCGCGATATGCAGTTTAAAATTGCAAAAATTCGGATAAATATGCAAAAGGAACAGAAAAAGAATTAAAAAATTGTTTTTTAAATTTCCAAAAGATAGAAAACAAAGAAATATTTGAAAGATATTCTGTAAAAGAGGTAGTATAAATTACAACACAATGAGAATTTGTAAAGACCATTTTGAGATCAGTGATTTTGGAAACTATCGACAGTGGAAAGTGGGTGGATTTAAGCCAATTTTAAAATTAAAAGCCACGCCTCGTATCAAAGCCTCTGAAAAAGAATCCAATAGTTCTATCAGATGCAGAAGAGAAACATTAAAAAAAAACATATTTGAGAACATTGAAACAGCAGGTAATTTTATTTCAAATTAAAAATAATAAACAATAATTGTTTGTAAAAGTAAAATTCAAATTTTTTAATTAGCCATATCTATGTCCGAAAGAAATGCCAGCGCATCAAACGCTTCAAGTAGCATCTAACATGAAAGCGCTGTATAAGACCTAATGTCACAAACTTTATCAGCAAACATAAAACAAGAAAAGCCAGCAATGTCTAACAGACACATCTATTATCTGAAGCAAGGACACAAATTACATTAACTACCTTCTTTCACCGATAGATTCAACTGGCTGCGAAGAAAATGCATTACCATGTGCACATCATTTAAAAACCAATCAGGAAATAGCAAAATTAGAAAACGAAATTACTAATTAAAAAAATAAATATAAGTAAACATTAATTTAAAATAATAATAAAATTACTGTATTTTTATTATAATAAAATGGTCAGTTGAGCGCGTGGTTACATTTCCGCTTACTCTCAGATGAGCCCGGGTTCGAACGCGGATCGGTCTCCTGTTATCTTGTTTATCTGTTTAACACAAGATATAATTGGATTGTATTCAGTGGTTTAATATACGTACGTATACATATTTACAGGAAGTACAGATCGTAATAGAGTCGTCTATCGAACGACACGGTGCCAAGATAAGTAGTAGTGTTGTCACTACAGTGAGGCACTTTTATACACATGAAAATCTTATAGATGTTGCCACCTCGGATGTACATAAACATGTTATCATTGATATTGCCATTTCGGAATACAAATAATCATGACAGTCTCCTATTTATCAGTTGGGGTACGGGACTGGGCCTTTTAACCTCTCAATCGGTCGACCTCTCCCGGGGGCTTGGGCGACTGCTAATGGCAGCGTATTTCCGCCCATACGCCTTGATGGCTGCATGATAGAACCCAGGAGGTGCTCACTTTGGTGCGCAGAACGCATCGGTTTTAGTTGTTATGTCCATGACGTCGTCATCGAGACACTAACTCTGACAGCAGGGATGGGCAATCAATTTTATGTAAGGGCCATATTTAAAACGTTCGAACTGACGCGGACCGCACACGAAAAAAGAAAAAAAGCGGATAAATCACAATTATTTATTCATATAGGATTATAAATTAACAAACAATACTTAATGCGATTTATGGAACTGATATAAACGTAATATATCCGAAATATTTGGTTGAATATTAGTCACAGCTAGTTTTAAATTATTTTTGAACTATGTCCGTTAGTCGATTTCTTGTTTTACTTTTACTGAACACATTGCAAGAAGAAACTGTTCACATACATAAGCTGTAGAGACTAACGATAGAATTTTTGCCACATACTTCCTTAAGTTGGGACACTGATTTTCTTTAATAAAAGTTTTATAAAAATATATCAATTTTTTTCTTTAATTAAAAGTATCTTTCAATTCTAAATTACTTTACAAGTCTATTATCTCCAATTGAAGTTCATTTGGTGCATTTTCTATATTTACTGTTAAACATGCTGTAAAAATCCGTATTTCGTTTCCTCGGTTAAGGATTTTTATTTTATTTATTAATTTTGTAATATTTTGTGCGACGCGGGCCGCACAATATATTAATTCGAGCCGCGGGTTGCCCATCCCTGTCTGACAGCATTATACAAACAGCATTTCATCGGCTTTCATCTTTTTTCTGTATGTTTTATGTACAATATAAAACAAAATTACAATATATATTGAGATTGAGTGATTGACAGATATAATAATTGCAAGCAAATATTGTATTCAAGAACAGCAAGAACACAAACATTTAACCAGTGTTTCTCAACTGGTGCGCTCTGAAAAGTAGCCAGGTGCGCCCCAAGCAAATGAAAGAATAATTTATGATTTTTATATACAGTAAGACCCCGTTTAACGGGGGGATACATTCCAAAAAAACCCAGCGCTAAACGAAACAGCGTTAAAGCGAGGTCATCTTAACACGTAAATAATGGGAATAGGTGAAATGGACAGTGAATAAAAAAATACATACCATTTTTATTTTGTAACATGTATTATTACTATTGTATTACATTAATTATAGACATTTTTTATTGCTAATATCGATTTGTATTCGCAAATCATTGGTGAAAATCAAAAATATTCGAGTAAATAACTTGTTGCTGATGAGGAAGATTCTTTCTCATTTGATATTTTTTGCTTTTTCGTCAAGAATCGTCTAACGAAAAATCGTTTGCCTTTTCCTCTTTCGTTCGGCCAGCAACTGTCGATAGCGAGATATGGCATCCACGACACTTCGTCTCGTCTTTGAACTTTTATGAAAATTTGGATCATTTTGCATAAACTGATCCATAATTTCCGTAATAGCGGTTAAATTTTAACTGTAAAATAACGTCGATGAACGATCATAAATATGAACTGTGGCCGCGGCAAACTTTCGTATGTATTGCACTGCACTGATATCAAACGCATTGCGAGACGGCATAGGAGTATACAAGCAACAAATTAGCGCGATTTCGGATTTATGTGAGTATAACGGTTTCGCCAAAGTGAATCAATAAAAAATATAGAATTCGAAAAAACCGAATATAGTGAAACAGCGTAAATCTTACGGAGCAGCGTTAAGCGGGTCTTACTGTATATATAAAAAAATCTATTTTTAAAAAGCTACGGATAGCGCGTGGCTCCCATGTCTGATTCAAGTCTTTTTCGTTTGATATTTTAAACTAGATGCTCATTTTGTAGTTTTATGGCTAATTTTATTTAATTGAAATTTTAAAGTGCGTCCTGATTTTAAAAAGGTTGAGAAACATTGATTTAACCTATTAGAACATTGGAGATCATTTGTAGTGTTTTGCATAAACAAGTAGCAAAACTCAAAATATTGCCATTTCAACACAGATTGAAAGATACAAATACTGTGTATATGATTGTTATAACTGTATTTTTTGGCTTTGAATTAATTAAAATTCATTTATTGGTAAATGCATAAATATTTATTAATGAAATATTTAATTTTTATTAAATTTATATTTATTTCCATATTTTATTATTATTATAAATTATTATGTACTTCAATTTATTTGTTTTATTATGTAATCATTTACGCAAAATTAATAAATTTTTCATATCAATTTTAATGAAAAGCTATACTTATAAAGTATGAGTATTTTTGGGGTAATTAATAACAACATTGAAACTTCGATATATTTTAACAGTTTCATTATTTTATTAATTTCAACAATAAGTATAAAAAGAGAATTACTGCACGTTAAGTAATGTGTTGTTAATTGTAAATCTCTCAACATGAGCGGAAGATCCCAGGGAAAAAACTGTATTTTACAACGAAAATGACTGTTCTCGTCTATATGATCTAATACTGTACTTGATAAAAAATATCTTGATGCAACTTTTTTTTATTAATAAATTACAGGTTAAACTGTAAAGTTATGTTTTTAATTCAACAACAGGCACCGGTAGCTGGGAAAGTGTCTCGATGATGACGTCATGCGCAGAAGCCGTTTCCGGCGCAGGCAAGTCGCTCTACCTTATATCTATATACCTTGGATAGAACCTACCCATACTAGAACTAATCGCCCTGTATCAAATCCCTCGATGATTACGAAAAAGACTTGTGTGTTCCTATTCCAACCTGTGTGGTGCAAATAAAACGAAACGAAAACCTAAAATTAATCAAATCTGAAATGAAAAGCGTATTTATTGCAATTATGTGGCATATTTCTTTAATTTTTTTATTTTGTATTCACACTTTTTGAATAATATTATCAGAAGAATATTTTATCTTTTCTTTTTCCGTTTCACTTATTCTTTGCCTCCATAAAAGAAAGAAATCAATCCAAATTACATTTTACCATTATAAACATAGCCATTTTGTTGCTATTTCAGCGGCTTGTGACGTCATTACGTTTAGCCAATGACATGAGACTTTCAAATGGCGGAACCTTTCTACAAGTAATTCTTTCAACCTTGCGGAGCACCCTTCAGGGCGCTGGCGTATTTTATATTTTGTTGCTATTATTATTATTATTGCATTAAGGCATAATTATTTTTTACACAATTTAAATGGTGAGCGGACTGGGTGGAGCCTCAGTCGATTCACTATCAAAACTGACGACTCGAGGAGGCACAACAAAAATTTTCGCTCGGGGCGCTAAAAGCTGTAAAGTCGGTACTGGTGGAAACATTATTAGATGCTATATTGCAGATTATTATTTCCAAATTATATGTAAGAAAAATGAACTAAATTTATGCCAAATGGGCCTTTATTAATCAATAGCTACATAACAACTGGAAATGCAATAAAAATTATCATTGAGATTTTAATACATATTTATTTTCTTTTATTTAAAGATCCTAACTGAAAGAAATTTGACTAGCTCTCTCCATCTAAACGAGACATAATCATACTGTTTCATCATGTGATATCAAATTAAATTTCTATTTTAACACTCTGGAGAAACTTTTTAAATCCTATGTTTTAAATGAGATAAAATGTCTCGCTCCATGCTTATTGAATATCGCTATGAAAGCATTATTTAATTCTTAAATCATCAAATATGAAAAATGTTTTATTTTCTTTATATATTATCAGTTCTTGATTAATAAATTTGAAACTGGAAATATCTGAACTATTTGAAATGATTACTAACCATTTCAAATAACGTGGATTTAAATAGTTAGTTCAAATATATTTTCAACAAATTTATTAAGGACAAAAATAATTTTTATTTTTTATTTTTGTTCATATTTCAAAATTATGAAATATTTGACATTCTAGAAACTGCATTATCTGTAGGTGCTCAAAGGTTTTCCTGACTGTCTACAAGCAGATATTTGTCTTCATCTAAATCGCAATCTACTGAATAATTGCCCTGCATTTAAAGGTGCCAGTCCAGGATGTCTAAGAGCTCTTTCCATGAAATTTAAAACCACTCATGCTCCACCGGGTGATACATTAGTTCATCGAGGTGATGTTCTTACTGCCCTGTATTTTATTTCCCGAGGAACTATAGAAATCTTGAAAGACGATGTTGTTATGGCTATTGTGGGTAAGGCTACTTGTACAGTCTCTTAATCACTAATTACTATATAAAATATTAAATTATTCATTTAATCAAAATGGACATAAAATTTCAAAATAAATAAATTAATAAATCAGCAGTTAAAAAATATAACTGAACATATTCAAATGCATGTTTCAGGTAAAGATGATATATTTGGTGAAAATCCTTGCAAGCATCCAACTGTTGGGAAGTCCAATTGTAATGTACGTGCCTTGACTTACTGTGACCTTCACAAAATTTTGAGAGAGGATCTTCTAGATGTACTTGATATGTACCCTGAATTTTATGATGCCTTCTCTACCAATTTAGAGATAACTTTTAACCTCCGTGATGTGAGTACTCACATTTCATTAGCTAATAGCTTATAATTTTTCACATTATAAAGATTTGAATAATTTTATATTATATGAAGAAAGTTAACATTATTTTTGAATAAAATAATAAATAAACTTTAGAAAAAATTGCATAAATCTTTCATTTTTTATATCAAAAGGAAATGCAGTAACTTTTATCAATATTAATAATGAAGAAATAGCTTCAATATGTTAATGTATGAATTTATATTATTATTTATGTTATAATTCTAACAAAATGTTTTAAATGTTGCTGATACAATAGGAAAGTATAGATGACCATGATTAATATATCAAGTTATCCCATAACTAATGTCATTTTTTTCACATGTGAAGAAAACAAATAAAATTTATCTGAAACAGATCTTTTAATCATCATAATAAATGCTTCCAGTACTTACAACCTTCTCTCACTGTCCAACAAGATTTTGAATGCCAGACTTGAAGAAGTCCATGGATTTCAATCCAAAAATCTCAGACAAGGTTACGTGCACCTCCTTGACATTTTGAAGTTTTTCTCCAGAAAGATAGCGTTTGAGACTGCAAAACAGATGATAATTGGATGGTGAAAGATCGGGAAT
The DNA here is from genome assembly GCA_000484575.1 of Olivierus martensii. Classification (NCBI taxonomy): domain Eukaryota; kingdom Metazoa; phylum Arthropoda; class Arachnida; order Scorpiones; family Buthidae; genus Olivierus; species Olivierus martensii. The sequence continues at coordinate 10,231 of AYEL01027364.1, read as the reverse complement.
ATGCTGGATAGGGAAGTTTTCCCATCCAAACTCTTGTAACTTGGCATGAGTCATTCTGGCCGTGTGTGGTTTCAGTCTCCTTGCCTTTATGATTAAGTGTGCCAGACGTTTTTCCTGCAAGGCAGTCATAGATGCTCTAGTTGCTGACAATAGACATCCTGTATAAAGATTTGCTTCTGTAGCAAATCATTACAATCAGTAAAACCTTATGTGGAAAATGTCAAGATTTAGCCAACTAATTCAAACAGAGTTTGTTTAGGAAGTCGCTGATGTTTGCACTTAATGTTGTGGTACAGAATCCGTTTTTCATCTCCTATAACCACTCTTTACAAAAACGGCTCCCTCTTTTCATGGGAACGCAAAGAAGTGCAAAGGTCCACACGTTATCGTAGATTTTGTAGTGTGAACTCATGAAGTATCCAATTACCCAGTTTTGACATATAATGAAAGTTCTGTAGATGCCTGTGAATAGTTGAATGAGATGAATGGACGATTGTGGCAAATTCTTTGACTGTTGCCTCTGGATTCCTCTCAACAGCAGCTCTCAACACATAATTATCCAGCTCAATAGATCGGCATATTCGTGAGGGTTCTGTTCCCAAATTGGAATTTCTGGAACTGTCCTTAACACTTTCTGATATTCAGGGTATCCTGCTCATATATGATATTGATGTTTTGTGTCACTACAATTGCTGTATGCCCTTGGTTAAACTCATACAGTATAAACTGCCTTATGTGCTCATCAGACACCTCCATTTCTATAAGTTTTAACAGCCCAAGGGATGCATGTACAACCGTTGTTCTCTGCCTCATATTACATGAAGAGCATGTTGTGCGATACATCTTATGTAGGGTGACCATTCGTCTCGGGACAGTCCCGGGTTAGAGCCCCGTGTCCCGTATTAATATATGTCCCGGAAAAATGTCCCTAATTAGATAAATCATCATATGTGAATATTATAATATTCGATTATTTTTAATCGCGCGTCTCTGCGTATATGACTATATGAACGCATTCACTCATCTACGCGCATGCTTATGTTTACAGTCACCACACACACATATCATCAGAATCAGTCATCACAATCACACATACACATCCACACACAGTTTAAGATTAAAGCAGCACTTGCAACTGTAGTTGTCAGTTGTTGGTTATTCTATTGAAACGCATATACAGGTAGGCCTCGATTAGTGCGAGTTCGAATAATGAGATTTCGATTAGTGCGACTTATAAAATTGATAACGTTCTTCAGTTAGTGCGAGCAAATATTCGATTAATGCGAGTTCCCGCATTTCATTTTTATCGTAACATAATGCGAGTGTCCCGCATTATGTTACGATAAAAATGGTCATCCTAATCTTATGTCCTTGATCTACTTCATTGTCTGGTCGCTAGAAGCAATAGTTCTGCGGGACATGCAAAAACCGACATTACTTATGGGATGACCTGATACTTTGCAGATAAGCTTTAATTTGCTAAATGCATTTTTTTTCATGATATAAACTGAATATGATTCAAAAAATATGCTATTTGAATATCGGAAATTTGATGCAATGTACTCATGGATGACAACACTTAATGACGGTAGTAATGAAGTTGTTCGTCTGACTACACGCAAGAGAGAAAACGGGTCATTAAACGTCACCGCGTCATTATTTACTCGATTATGAAAAACAAATAATTTTGAATAGAAATAAGAACCTCCTTTTTGTGAGTGTGTAGAAAGTATTATAGAACAATTAAAGATGTGCGATTAAAATTTTATCAGTTTGAATTTTAATTTGACTGCCTAACCTCCTCCCTTTTCCCTAGTGACTGTCATACTCCTACTGACAGAACACTTTCAGCCTATTCTAAAGTTATCCTGAACTCTTCTCACTTCATTTCATACTTTCATAGTTTTTAACCTACGAATATGCCTTTTCCCCTTTCACTTCCTATCTAACACCACAGACATCTCCCCTTCTTCTGACAGGACTCTTTCTTCTTGAAAAAGTAACATCTTGTACTTGAAAAAGTACAAGAAAAAGTAACATCTTAATTCCTCTAGTAAGGGTTGTAAAATTTCATCTTCTTTTAGTTCGGAAAATAACCTTTTTCGAATTCTTTTTTCAGGGAAATCTTCTGAAATATTCAACTTTTGTGCTATCATTTTTGCATCATCTAAAAATGTGCTAAATTTTGATCTTAAATTTTGGATTTCATTTTTAATTTTATTTACTAAATTAAAAGCAGAGTCGAGAACAATTGTTTTCGTTTGAAATAGTTTGTTAATACTATTAATTTTTGACAATATCGTAAACCATGCCGATAAACATAAAATAAATGGAAATTCTTGTAATGAATCTAATAGACTTTTAGCTTCAGATACTGATGTGTTATCGTTACTGCACTAATAAGTCCTAATGCATTACAAATTTGTTCAAACTGTGTATACTGCGTCTATTTCGGCTTCCCATCGAGTATCACATAATGGTTTAAGTGTAATATTTAAATGCTTTTATATAATTTCCCACTTTTTTGTAGATGCAGAAAATAAGCGGTATAAACGTTGCAATATTCTGAAAAAATTTTTACGATGTATGCTACTGGAAGCAGCATCATAAATTATCAAATTGAAAGAATGTGATAAGCGAGGTACATAAATTGCATGAGGGTTTAAACTAAATATTCTAGATTGTACACTTTTATATTTTCCTTTCATATTGCTACTGTTATTGTATGCTTGCCCTCTACAATTCATATCTAAAGTTCTCTATCAATGTTTTTACTTTATACACTTACCATTGTATATTTGTCAATTTTCTTTTTTTTTCTTTTGAAGATACTCAAAAATATTAGTTGCCCTAGGCCTTGCATTTTCTCTAAAAGTCCCTGCATATCAGCTTCATTAGAAGAAATCTGAAAAATTTCCAATGTCTACTATTTTTAAATGCATGAAGTAATATAGTTAAAAGATGCAGCATTGAGGTCATTTTTAATGGCAGAACATGCTTTCAAAATTTCATGAAAATTTATTAATTCAAAAGTTATTAAAGGAGATAAATAAACAAAGAGCAGCAAGGGGATCAAGGTCAAGGTTTGCTGATAGGCTGTACAAAAAGCATAGCACTTTCAGAAAGTCAACTGTAAACTATGTCATTGAAGAATATATGATGGCAAAAGCACAGAAAGAATAAAATTAAAACATTAAAGCCCAGTTTACGTTGTTGTAAAATTTATCTTATAGATAGTATTGTTTATCAGCAGGACCATTTTATTCATAGGCAAATGCTGGAGATTCATGATTTTTAAGGGATTATTTTTATTATTACATATCTTGATAAGAAAGAAAATTTCTGTGTATAGTGTAATAACATAACAGAGACTTTCCAAATGAATGTGAGACTTATAGGATCATCAGATGGTCAATTATATCTCTCTCATTAATAACTTTTGAACTAATAAGTAGATTTTCATGAAATTTGATATGATGTTCTGCCAGTAAAGATTACTTCAACACTACATTATTTACTAAACAATCTAGTTCAAGCATTTAAAAATTAAATAATTTAATTAGATTGCAGATGTTTAAATTTCTGAAATACTTTTTTAATACATTATATGTTTCAGCTAGATAGTCATAGTGGAAATGTGTTGCTTCCATCCTGAAGGTCTGGGTTCAATTCCAATGTCTCAAATCTCCAAAAGTCTTTTCAGGAAGGACCTGAGCTTGACTTGTTGAATCCTATCTTTTATCTGATGGCTAATCCCATCAGGGATATGGGTGTCCTGTGGAGGTCACTGGAATGCCCTGCTGTTAGTTTTCACTGGAAAGAAAGCACTGCTTAAACAAAATAAAGCATGGCATGAATACAATCTTGGTATAATCAGTCCTATACAGCACTAAAGCAAGTAGAATATTTTTTATTGTGGCATAACGTTTTCGAACCATGCGGTTCCTCATCAGTGCCCCACATACAAAATAGAACATTAACTCTATTAATGTTAATGTTCTATTTTGTTAATGTGGGGTTAAGTTATAAGTTATAATTAACTTATAAGTATATATTAATGTTCTATTTTGTATGTGGGGAAATGATGAGGAACCGCATATGGTTCGAAAACGTTATGCCACAATAAAATATTCTACTTGCTTTAGTGCTGGTATAGGACTGATTATTGCTAAAAGTAAGCAAGTTGTTATTAAATATTACAATCTTGGTAACACATCAATTAACTTTTCAACTGTTTCAGAATAAAGAATGTTCAAACTTCAAATATTTCTTCTTAATAACATTTGAATTACTATATTGATTGCTTTCTATAAAATTCAACAGGTCATAAAAGTCAAATTTTAAGTAACATTAATTAATTTTGTAGAATCTATAGAAAAGACACAAAAGTTCAAACAGCCTATCAGCAAGTAACATTTTTAATAGAGTATTATCTTTAATGGTGCAAACGTAATGTACTTGTATAACTGAAAAAATTTTTTGAAGTATTGTTCTAGTTATATTAATTTTTCTATTGAAGATATTTAAAATAGTATGTAGTTCTAAACTGAAAGATGTTCTATAACTGAAACTTTTTCAAATATTGTTCTTGTTCTGATATTTGTTCTGATAAAGATTTTGAGAGTAGAAATGTACTGAAGAGGGACCGGTCTTAGGTCCGAAAACGTTAAAATTTATACTCTATTAAAAGTGTTACTTGCTGATAGGCTGTTTGAACTTTTGTGTCTTTTCTATAGATTCAGTATGAAGCAAGTTGATTTCTACATATTTGGTGTAATTTTGTAGATTGATCCTTTTAAAAAACCAAAGCTTCAATCTTCTGAGGGCACTCGGATGGCTGTATGATAAAGCACTCACTCACTATCTTGGAGGTTCTAGATCTCATACTTCCAATTTTTCAGAAAGGTCATTAAATTCCTCCTTCAACCTTCTAGTTGATTCAATCATGGATATTGGCCAGCATACCCAACTCTAAAATGCTCTAAAAATAACCTCCATCAATTATATTTCTTGTCTTAATCTTCTGAGATAAAGCTGAGAGATGATATGATTATCCTGCAGATTTATTTTTATTTTATATTATTGACACAAGATATTAATCATTAAAATAGAGATAATTTATGGCTTACCTGCTATTGTCTTATAGCTTTTATATAAATATATAAACTATTATTTAAAAACAAATATTATAAAATTCACACTCTACAAGAGAGTTCTGCGAAAGAACGAACGACGGTTGCTACACCTAGCAAGGTTTACTGTGCTATGCCTAACAAATATAGAAAAGTAGTCCTAAATCACCAAAAAAATGACTAAAACTAGATAAATTATATATGGAATAGAATCAGGAAAACGTTAACTAACTGAATATAACAAAATTGAAGACCTACACACAAGCTTCACGAAGAAACGAGTAACAGTCGCTAAGCCTAACAGAAATCGAAATATAGTCCTAAATTACTAAAAAATGACTAAAACTAGACAAATTATATATCTATAGAATCAGAAAAACGTTAACTATCAGAATATAACTAAATTAAGAACCTACAAAGAAGTTTCGCGAAGAAACGAGTAACTGTCGCTAAGCCTAACGTTAATCTAAAAATAGTCCTAAATTCCTAAAAAAAACCACTAAATCTAGACAAAATATATATCAATGGAATCAGAAAAACGTTTTCTATCAAAATATAACAAAATTTATTACCTTTATGCAGAAAAAACTTGGTTTTGAAGATAGCTTGAAGGAGCTCACAGAAAGTCACCAACACACTCACAGTGAAGCCACCAAACTCTAATGTTATACCCATTATTACAGATGATCAACGAAAATTAAATAAAAATATTATTTCGGGAATTCTCGAGAATTCTTGGGAAATACAATTTCCCATTCTCGATTCCTGAAGGTTCCAAAATGTCGGGAATTTGGAAACACTATTGACAATAGATGTTAGCATAGTAGGGTAACAAATGGCTTACTTGCATTGCATAACACTTAGCATCATCTATTGTCAATAATATAAAATAAAAATTATCAAAATTTAGATAGTATACTTGAATTTACTCCTGCAGCTTTTAAAATGTAATATACTTAGGTTATAAACTATAACAGCACTAAGGCAGGAAAATTATACATAATAATCAAATCATAGTAAACATAGAAGCGCTTTCGATTTAATAAATCCTCATCAGCTACATCGAGTATTAGAAGAACAAACTGCGTTCTATACAATTTTTAGAACATTCTTTCAAACATTTAAAAGTAGTAAAGAACAACTTTTTAAATACTTTTAAATGTTTGAAAGAAAGTTCTAAAAATTGTATAGAACGCAGTTTGTTCTTCTAATACTCGATGTAGCTGATGAGGATTCATTAAATCGAAAGCGCTTCTATGTTTACTATGATTTGATTATTATGTATATTTTTCCTGCCTTAGTGCTGTTAATTATAATTTTTAACTTATATTGGCAGTGTAATAGAGAACTTATATTTACTATTATTTATATAAATTAATGTGTAAATTAATTTAATTTAAATATTACCCAGGCAGCATTAAGTATTATTATTATTATTATTATAAGATAAGCAGTTCCAGAAAGAAGTAATTACCCATTTTCCAAACATATCCTTTACTTTGAAATGATTAAAGTTAAGAGATTAAAATATAATTATAACTATAAATAACTGAGTTCTGCTGTTTCTAATAACACAAGAAATCACAACAAGCACTTAAAGCAGGATAAATACATCATTTTTATTATTAGATATATATATATTACATATACTAATAATACTATTAATAAAAATAGTGTATTTATCCTGCTTTAACTGCTTGTTGTGATTTCTTGGATTAAAATGTATGTCATCAAAATCATTTTCAATGATATAACCTGCATATATTTTAATCCCTTAACTTTAATCATTTCAAAATTAAGAATATGTTTGGAAAATGATTAATTACTTCTTTTTGGAACTGCTTATCTTGTCTATAATTTTTGTCAACAATTATGTTAATTCAGCATTATCATCTCTTTCATAACTGTATTATTTATCTAAAATTATTTCGGTTTAAAATTTCTGTTGTGTATCTCAAGGGTTAAAATTTGGCATGTTGTTTAGATTATTTAGACTTTGATACATACCTATCTTAAAAATGGAAAAAAACAGCTAAAATTTCCAGAATTCTTAGATTTTATACAAAATACAGTAATATTAATATTGAAAAATTTGATGAAATATATCATTTCATTAATTTAGTATTCAAAAAGGAAAACAATCCAAAATTATCAAAAATTCATATTTGACAAGAATATTTCATTAACTTTTCCAAAAATAGAAATTTCACAAAGGTCAAAAGTACAAAAATAAAAAATAAGAAGCTATCTAAAAATTTTAAATGAAATTTATTGAAACTGTATGAGCCTGAACACTGTTATTTCATTCAATATATACAGGTATCCCTTGTTATACGCGATCTCACATTATGCGTTTTCGCTATAACGGGATTTTAAAAATTAATTTAACTTTTAAATTAAAAAAATTTTATTAAAAATTGTCTCATGTATATGAGACAAATGTGGATGAACTATTCGAGTCCCACTCATCAGAGCTCAATAATGATAAGAATGGAAGTGAAAGATTCGAAACAACGTGAATATTGTTGTTTTCCTTTTCCGGAAGTTAGGAATCCTTTGTTGCTGAGCCCACCAAACAGCTTTCATCAAAACAAATGAATGAATTTTTTAAACACATTCAGAGTCCATCAGAATAACTGAAGAAAATGATTTTAATGAGACTAGAAGCATCAAAGTTGCCAGAGAAATTCAGAATTCTTTGGCTCGCTACGAAGAAATTTATAGAGAGAGAAGGAATACTGCTCATCTAGACCAGGACTGTCTAACCCGTGGCCCGCGGGCTGCATGCGGCCCAACGTAAAATTGTAAATTTCTTTAAAACATTGAGATTTTTATATACTTAATGAAGTTTTTATTATTTAAATACTTTCTATGTTTCTTATTTCCATTTTCTAAAATATTTCTTATTTCAGTGATTAAAACTAAATGATTCTGACCCGCTCAATGATTTTTAAAAATTTCTGAATGAAAAGAAGTCAAAGATTATTATGTTACATTTTTGCTTATTTGAAACTTCTTTAAAACATTGAGATTTTTATATACTTAATGAAGTTTTTATTATTTAAATACTTTCTATGTTTCTTATTTCCATTTTCTAAAATATTTCTTATTTCAGTGATTAAAACTAAATGATTCTGACCCGCTCAATGATTTTTAAAAATTTCTGAATGAAAAGAAGTCAAAGATTATTATGTTACATTTTTGCTTATTTGACATAGTGGATATCATATATTGTACATTATTTATTAAATTTTTGCTTAAGAACTATTTTTTTTCACGCCCCTTTCCAATCAGTGAGATTACTAAGGAGCGGGCCAATTCCAACCATGGGCTGCACCTACACACGTGGAGGGTGATCGGATGTTGAAGGACGGGATCGCAGGGCCGGACCCGGAATCCCGAAAAAACTTTTCAGTAAATGCTGGACCCAGTCCTCTTGCGTGACGTGCATGCGTGTTACCACGTGGTCATCTGGCCACCCAACAACTATCATTAGGATTAGTATATTTTATCTGCGGCCCAAGACAATTTTTTTCTTCAAATGTGGCCCAAGGAAGCCAAAAGGTTGGATACTCCTGGTCTACTGTTTCATTAAGAAAGTTGAAGATCATCAGTCTATTACCCCAGAGGCTTCAAGAGAGTAAGAGAATGATGATCCAGACTCACCAGATCTAATCCATTCATCATTGGATTCAAGACGGTCAGAATTATGTAGTGTTTAGGTGTTTATGACGTTGTATTAATTAAATTCATTCATCTAATCATTCATTCATTAAAATTTGTGTATTTTGTTTATAAGTTTAAATAATTCATTTATTAAAATTTTTTTGCTCAGTAGTTTTCATTTTTTTATCCTTCTGAAGAAACCCCTATCCCTAACTCACCCATACTAAATTCAACTCACTTTACGCAATTATTTCATAGAACCAATTAATCACGTAAAGCAAGGGACACCTGTACACATAAATTAAAAGATTTCAGTTTATCTTAAAAAAATTCTGGAATTAAATTTCAAAATGGCCGAAATAATTATATAGGAAAAGTCATGACAACTAATCTTAATAAAAAATTCGAATTGCAATGCAGGTCTCTACACATCTCATATTAGCCACAAGGTTGTCGAAAAGTTTTGAAGGTAGTGATGACCATTCATGTAAAAGAACAGCCTTGAGCTTAACAAGACTTATAGGAAGAGAAATGAAAGCAGCAATTCATCTTTCAAGAACATCCCTTACATGTTCAATTAGATTTAAGTCAGAAAGTTTTGCTGGCCAATCTATTTGATAAGGGGTCCGGAAAAGTCGCCCTCTGCATTTCGCCTCCGACAATTCACCCTGAGCACAGCCCCTGGAACATTTCACCCCCAGGACATTTCGCCCCCTGCACTTTTCACCGCACATCGCCCCAGAACGTTTCGCCCCCAGGACATTTCGCCCCAGCCATTTTCAGCCCCTGTAGATAATGTTTAGGCTACAAAATTGCAAATATAGTCAACTCTCGATATCTGGAATTTTTATTGAAATCCCAGCCCCTTTAGTCGATGGATATTTGATGTTAATGGTCTGCGACTATTTACAAATTAATTCTAATTAATTAGCGAATTAATCCTAATTAATTAGTAAAATTAAAAAAGTGAAATCTCGCTCAATTTTCATTTAAATTTTTTGATAATTTTACAATTAAATACGTTTTTATTGTCTTTCTAAAGATGTAAAAATTTTTTCCGAATTTTATTTCTTTCACAACTTTTCGTTCATTATATGAGATCGGAGAAATCACGATTTTCTATATGAAATCTTAGCCTTCCAACGAAATGTTTGACATTTTTTGATAGTGGCGAGTCATGAATAAAATTAGGTACGAATGAAGAAAAATAGATAATATTTAAAAAAAAATTATCGATAAAACACTCAATACAGTGTGTAAGTAATTCAGTCAAATAAATTTATATTTTATTATTTAAACTTTGTTTGAGAATTTATTCAATTTTATAAGTTTCTAAAAATCGGTTTTCGCTATTTAAGTGTACGCTTTCCGATTTTTTTTTTGTCGGTTACACATTAATTATTGATAAATTGGCCTAATTTGATATATTTATT